>CM039724.1:34917479-34974007 GCA_022539455.1 Dendrobium nobile | reverse complement strand
GGGAGATCATCTCCACACCTCAAGCCTATAGGATGCTAATGAAAGGCTTACACCTATTGGATAAGGAAAACTGGTAAAAACCAAGGTAGGGAATACCTAACCTTGGGTCTAAGGAAGGGCATCACCCAACCTTAGGTCTACCGGATGCTGATAGAGACTCTTACTCTAGTAGACAAGGAAACTGGGAAACCAAGGTAGGGAATTCCTAGCCTTGGGTCTAAGGATGGGCATCACCCATACCTTAGGCCTATAGGATGCTGATAGAAGACTATACTCCTAATAGGCAGATTAACTGGAAACCAAAGTAGGAGATACCTAGCTTTGGGGTCTAAGGAAGGGCATCACCCAACACGCGTCAGGGCGACAGATGTGAATAGAGACTTACTCCTAGTAGACGGATCAACTGGATAACCAAGGTAGGGAATACTAACCTTGGGTCTAAGGAAGGGCATCCACCCACTTTGGCCTATAGGATGCTGATAGAAGGCTACATCCAATAGGCAAATTAATGGACACAAAGTACGATATACCTGACTTTGGGTCTAAGAGGGCTCACCCAACCTTAGGTCTACAGCATGCTGATAGAAGACTTACTCCTAGTAGACGGATCAACTGGAAACCAGGTAGGGATACCTAACCTTGGGTCTAAGGAAGGGCATCAACCCAACCTTAGGCCTATAGGATGCGTTAGAAGACTTACTCCAAATAGGCAATTAACTGGAAACCAAAGTAGGGAATACCTAGCTTTGGGTCTAAGGAAGGGCATCACCCAACCTTAGGTTACAGGATGAGATAGAAGACTTACTCTAGTAGAAGGATCAACTGGAAACCAAGGTAGGGAATACCTAACCTTGGGTCTAGGAAGGGCATCACCCAACCTTTGATATAGGATGCTGATAGAAGACTTACTCCAATAGGCAAAATTAACAGAAACCAAAGTAGGGAGTACCGACTTGGTCTAAGGAACGGCATCACCCAACCTTAAGGTCTAACAGGATGCTGATAGAAGACTTACTCCTAGTAGACGGATCAACTGGAAACCAGGTAGGGAATACCTAGCCTTGGGTGCTAGGAGGGCATTACCCAACCTTAGGCCTATAGGATGCTGATAGAAGACTTACTCCAAATAGGCAAATTAACTGGCAAACTAGGATGGTGCCCGAAGGGCGTACTCCATCACTAGCGAATGGGAATCAGGGTGGTGCCACGAAGGGGTACCCACCACTACTCCCGGGTGAAATGCCAGGGTGGTGCCACAGAGGGCGTACCCCACCACTAGCGGGTCTAATCCTAGGAAGGAAAGACCTAATCCTAAGGAAAGGCGAAGAGCGTTAAAAAAACTTAAAAAAAAAAAAAGGTAGAATTAAGTGTAAATCAAGAAAAGGAAGTTTTATGATTGATAAAATGAGCTACAACAAGAATAGTATTTCTTAAGGAACGCCCATAACGGTAGCATGGGTGGTTCCCTTTACAATATACTAACTGATAAGAGCCTCCTTCGAGACAGTCTCTATAACGAAGGGTCCTTCCCATGTAGGTTCAAATTTGCCTCCCAACTTCCGATGGGCTAAGATAGCCTCCGAAGGACCAATACCAAGTCTCCCGCTTGGAAGGTCCTAGGTCGCACAAACTTATCGTGAGCTTGAACCATACGGGATTTATACAACTCTAAACTTTGTTGAGCTTGGAGACGTCGCTCTCAAGGCCTTTGAGTTCTTCCATCGTAGGTTTGCATTTGTTCATTGGTATTTGATTCTGAAACTGCAATTCTAAGCGAGGGATTTGTATTCCAAGGGCAGAACAAGCTCAGATCCTACACTAGTGCAAACGGGGTGGATTGGGTCGGGTTCTATATAGTGGTACGATAAGCCCACAAAGCCTCACTAACGCTCATCCCACTGCCGTTTGTATCATCCAGGGTCTTTTTGACAATTTGCACCAAGGTTTTGTTGAAGGCCTCGGCCAATCCATTCGCCGAGGGTAATAGATCGTCGAATATCTCCAATCAATATTATGGCGTCTTACAAAAACTATTGATTTTTGTAGACTTGAATGCGGACCCATTATCCGATTATGATTCTGTGAGGTAAGCCCCGATCGATATACAATATGGTCACGAAAGATTTTAAGACTTGGTGTGATGTTACGTGTTACGTTCGTAGGGGAATCGCTTCCGTCCACTTTGAAAAGTAATCAGTTGCTGCTAATATGAAACGATGACCTCTCGCGGAGGGAGGGTCAATCGGCCCAATGATATCCGTGCCCAACTCTCGAAGGGCCACGAGGCTATCGTAGGGTGTAACACATTAGGCGGCTGATGTAAAACCACACCATGGACCTGACATTGATGACAGTGCTTTGCAGTATTCATGCAATCGTCAATCATTGTAGGCCAGTAGTATCCAAGTCTCTTAATCTTTAATTTCATTTTTGGACCTGATTGATGTGCACCGCACAGTCCTGAATGAACTTCATTAACAATCTTCTGGGCTTCTCGCTTGTTCAAACAGCGCAGCCACATATGATCAAAGGACCGACGGTATAACAGATCATTAACTAGTGCATATGATAGGGCACGTTTCCTAATCTGGTTGGAGAGTGATTTATCCTGGGGAAGCTTCCCTTCTTTAAGGTAATCGACTAAGGGTCGTCTCCAATCGCCTTCTTCGTCAGTTGTCGAAGAGGCAGAAAGGATCTGAAGGGGAGTCTTATTAATGTATTCCAAATCTATAAGAGAAAGAGTCTTACGACCCTGTATCTCTATAGGGATGGAATCCTCCTCAGGACATGCAAATTCCTTTGCAAGTTTTGCTAAGGCATCCGCCGCAGAATTGCTTCCACGGGGAACCCTATACAAAGTGGCAATGGGGATTTGTTCCAACAAGTGAAGCGTGTACTGGTGATATTTTAGGAGATTCGGATTCAAGACTTTATAAGTTCCGGCGACTTGGTTAATAACTAGTTGGGAATCTCCAAAGATCTTAATCTCTTTAATCTCCATTAGAATTGCAAGTTCCAAACCAGTTATCAGAGCTTCGTATTCAGCTTCGTTGTTTGTGCAAGGCTCCGATAAGTGGTAGGAAAAATGCATCATTCCTTTTTCTGGTGTAATAAAAATTAGACCGACTCCAGCCTTTCCAGGAATTACAGATTGTTGGGTCGCAATCCTACAAGAGGATGCTGCCCCATCAAAATATAATTCCCAGATGGCCTCGCTAGATTCCCCCAAACTCATGATTTGTTCGTCGGGTAAGTCATCATTCAGAGGAGAATCTACTGGCAGCGGGTGTGCTGCCAGAAAGTCGGCAACAGCCTGTCCTTTCACAGCACGTAAAGGAGTGAAAGTAATCTCAAATTGCAACAATATCATAGACCAACGGGCTAAACGTCCTGACAACGTAGGTCGGGTCATAAGATATTGCAAAGGATTAACTCTTGAAATCAGACTGATTGAGTGGGAGAGCATGTAATGCCTCCGTTTCTGAGCTGCAAAAACTAAAGCAAGACAATGCTTCTCAATTGACGGGTATCGAATTTCAGTAGGAAGGAGTCTTCGACTAAGGTAGTAGAGAGCATTCTCTTTTCCTTCGTCGTTAACTTGAGCTAACAGGGCACCTAAAGACTCATCTAGAGCTGCGGTGTAGAGGATTAATGGCTTTCCCGGAATCAGAGCTGCCAAGACTGGCGGGTTAGAAAGGTATTGTTTGATATCGTCAAAAGCATTCTGACACTTCTCGCCCCATACGAATTTAGTATCCTTTTTCGCAAGGACAGAGAAGGGTTGACATCTCCGGAAAGATTAGAAATAAACCTCCTTATATATGCCAATCTACCTTGTAGAGACCTTAACTGAGTAAGACTCTTAGGGGATGGCATATTTAAGATGGCTTCAATTTTAGCAGGATCTATCTCAATTCCGCGGTGCCTTACTACGAATCCTAAGAATTTTCCCGAAGCGACGCCGAAGGCGCACTTCAAGGGGTTCATTTTCAAATCGTAGCGACGCAACCGTTCGAAAACAACTCTTAAGTCATACAGGTGAGCCTCTTTAACCTTGCTCTTGACAACTAAATCATCAATATAACATTCAACTTGATTATGAATTAAGTCGTCAAAGATACGGGTCATGGCCCGTTGGTAGGTTGCTCCGGCATTCTTTAGGCCGAATGGCATTACCTTATAACAAAAGATTCCAATAGGGGTTCTGAACGCCGTATTTCTCTCATCTTCAGGGGCCATCTTGATTTGGTTATAACCCGACGAGCCATCCATGAATGAGAAAAGCATGTGAGGAGGCAATGTCCACCATGAGTTCTGGTATTGGTAGGGGGAACTCATCCTTAGGGCATGCCTTATTCAGATCCCTATAGTCGACACAAATCCGAATCTGACCATTTTTCTTCCGAACTGGCACGACGCTGGCCACCCAAGAGGGGTATTGTTCCTCTCGAATGAATCCGGCTTCTGCCAATTTCTTAACTTCAGAAACGACTTGTTGCTCAATCTCTAAGCGCATGCGTCGAGGAGCTTGTTTAACAGGAATGGCATCATGCCGAACCCCAAGTTTGTGAACTGCTACCTCAGCAGGCAAACCTGGCATTTCATCATATGTCCAGGCAAAGCAATCTCTGAACTCGAATAACAACTGGATTAAGTCTTGAGTTTCACCCTCGCTTAACAAAGTACTTATGAAAATCGGACGGGGGTCATCATCGTTTCCCAGGTTAATTTCTCTTAACTCATCGACTGTCGACTTAATTTCCTCTTCAAATTCAGGGGGTGCATCCCGAACTTGAAGATCATCGGGATCGTCTAAAGTCTCCAAACAGAGTTCATCCAAAGGACAAGGAGGATCTGTAGGGACATTTGGAGAATCGAGATGGTAAGTTATCATTAGGCAATACTCATCATCATCGAATGAACTAACTGTTCCAAAGCCAATACCACTCATTGGATTTTTACTTATTTTTTTGTTCGCCAAATATTCTCGTGGTATCTAGCTTGACCCTTAGTCCATCGGTATGGTATAGAACCCTTAGAAAAAGTATTTTTTACACAAACAGGGAAGTAGCCGAAAGGTAATTCCATTAATTCATTAAAATCTGCCTCCTCAAGGGTTACATCACCTTCGTCCCTTGCGGAGGAGGAACCAGGAAAGAATTTCTGGACTTTCTTAACTTCACCATCCAAGTTGGGGGCCACTTTAACTTCCAACCCTACAACCCTGCCCGCCGACAGTGGGGTCAGAGAAAGGGCCTCAATCCTTCTAGTGAGCTTTTCATACATTGTTAATTCGGGCTCGTCACTTTTAACTTTTGAAATATCTACCTCAGGGTCACTGTCCTGGTCTAAGGTGAGATCAAATTTTGGAGGAGTATTTATATTTTGATAATCGAGGGAGAGGGCAGCACCTTGACTTTCTAGTTCACCATCGGAATCTGATTCCAAATCAATATACACAGGTGCTGTTCTTCTGTCTAATGAAGCACGGCCTCGACCTCGTGCCCTAAAGCCATCCTCCCACCTCTTTGAGGTAATGTGCTTGGAGGTCTAAGGACAACGATATCAGAGTCGTCTTCACTACTCGATTGAATCATTTCTTGATTGATATCCTTATCTTTTTCTTTCTTTTGGTTGAATTTTTGTCCAACCATTTTCTCCTCAAATTTGATCTCTAATTTAGAACGGGACGAGGACCCTTTTGGTACGAAATATGCAGCATCTTCGTAGATCCCAATTTCTTGAATCGAGAATGGTTGCAAATCACCCTTAATCACATGTTCAATGCCATCTCGTTGATACTTAATGCATTGGTGCAGGGTAGATGGAACCATTCTATATTCGTGAATCCAAGGTCTACCTAGAAGTGCGTTAAAGGACGTAGTCGAATCAATTATATGAAATTTAGCTTCAGTTTTTAAACCTCCTATTTCCAGGAGTAGAGTGATCGAACCTAAAGCTCTCTCGCCCTTCTCGTTGAACCCACGAAGCACCAACCTGTCGGTTGAAAGCTTGCTAGTATCAACTCTGAGATAAGCAAGGGTCTTTATGTTCATCACGTTGACCGATGCACCCGGATCAACAAGGACTCTTGATAACTTGAAATTTCCCACATCTACAGTAATGTAGAGGGGACGATTGTGGTCAGCAGTTCCCAAGAGTAAATCTTCGTCTGAAAAGGTAACCCCAGGGACCTCTTTGAAGTAGAGAGCCTCACCTTCTGAAGTTGCAGCCAACTGTGTTAAGCAAATCTCGGGATCGAGAAGTGCTTTAATTAGAGACTCCCTCATTTCTTTGGAAAGAAGGAGGGCGTCATAAATACTTAATTTTGCTGGCAACTTCCTAAGGTGGGCTAGAACATTATAATCAACCTTAGGAACGACAGACTCGAAACCCGGAGGAATTAGAGGGAATTCTGGTTGTTGAGGGGAATCCGGACTTAGATTTTCGAATGAAGGTTGTTTGCCTTTACCTGAGGGGGCAACCTAGGGGGTAAGACTTTACCGCCACGGAGTTGCACCTGCTCGACATTTTCGGGCGGGCAAACTAGGGCAGTGTCTACACACACCATAGGTGTTGGATCATCATTTTCTGAAAGCGAGTCAGAATCTGAAAGTTCTATCAAGATAGGATTTCCTTGAAAATTGATTTGAGGGAAATCACTTTCTGATAAAGCTTCACATTCGACCTCTTCTTGAATAGTCGATTCGGGAGGTTGGTTTGACTAACCTCAATATTTGGTTCATTAGAAGTTTGATTTGAAACAGGAGAGTCATCAATTTGCATTTGAGATTCATGGTTAATCATCAAGACAGAAGTAGAAGGATGTTTTTTATTCATCTTTTGACCCTTCGCCTTTGATGGGGCAAAGTAAAAGTCAGATAACAAAAGAGGGGAAGGGTTTTAACACCACCATCCGCCATTCTAATACATCTCTCATCTACACACTTCCTCTCTACAAAATCAAATTTTTCTTCTTTTACATTTTTCTCAGTAGTTCCTAAGACTACTGGAGAGGAAAGTGGCTCAACATCCTTCTGCGAAGCATCCAGGTCAACCTTCCACACCGGGGCCTGGGCTATCGTAGTCAGCTGTTGAGAAAGATGAAAAGACTTGTTAATCGACTTTTTAAGTGCCCGGGACAGAGCAATGTCCCAACCATCTTCAACAAAACAAGAAGAGTTAAGAGGATTACCTGAAATGGTCTTAATTGAAGCCTTTTCTGGATCGACCAAGTATTCTTTAGGTATTATGATGTTACCTTGGGTGTAGTTCCTCTCAAGCCAATCTTTAAACACAACGCAGTCCTCAAGAGGGTGACTAAGCATCCTGTGGTACGGGCAATACTTGGGATCATCTTTCTTACTCTCATCCTCAGGCCTCCTAGCCTCTGGCAACTGAAAATCTGGTTTCTTTAACAGACTTCTGAAGATCTTCTTAACTGACTCCCTTTTAAATGGATAAGGCTTTGCCAATCTCTCTCTAAAAGGGATGAAGGAGGGATCTTTAGTATGCTGAGGAACTATCTGAAAGGGCTGCTTCTGAGGCGGCTGTGGTGGAAGTGGAGTGCTAGGCTGACTAACCACTGGCCTCTTTCCTTTATCTACTGCTGAGACCACAGCTTTCTTTTCAAATGTCTTCACCAGTTTTGGACCCTTCCTTTCTTCAGACTGCTCTCGTAAGAATGGCATCCTAGGAGCCTCTTCCTGCAAATTGCTAGCCTTATTAAGAAGTTTCTCAAAAGTTTTAATAGTGAAACCCTTCAGGAGAAAAGCAACAGGACCGTGGATATTCTTCAACAGAATCTCCACAGCATGTTGTTCTTGCAACTGGGGTTCACACTTCATCGAGAGGTTTCGCCACCTCAAGATGTACTCAACTAGAGACTCTCCCGGCTTTTGCTTTTCAACCACGAGATCGCCCACGGTGGTGCGTTGTTGCGCTCCAGAAAATCTCTTAAGAAAGAGGTTTTCTAGGTCGCTAAAGGTTCTTACTGAACCGTTGGGCAGATCGGCGTACCATTCAAAAGCAATGCCGGATAGACTACTTACAAATTGGCGAAATAGTAGAGCATCTGACCCTCCTGCGTTGCAACAGCTTGCTCGGAAGTGGGCCAGATGCTGTCTCGGGTTTTCGATTCCAGTGAAAACTTTAAAAGTTGGTGGCACAAAGCCCTTTGGGTAAGGAACTAAGTCATATTCCTCGGGGTAGGGTCTACCCTTTGAAATAGACACAGTTCCTTGAGCATGGGCTAAGGCCTCCCTTACCTGGTCCTCAATTAATTGCTTGATATCCTTCTGAGGTGGGATTGAAGGGATGGAGGAGACTGCAGGGTGAACTGGAGGTGTCTCTACTGGACAAGGGAGAGTCACAGGTGGTGACTCGAGAGGTCTGGAATTAAGTTCTGCCCTTTTGGCCCTTTCTGTGAGCTCTCGAGCTGACTGGTGGATCTTAAAAGACTCTTGCTGTGATTTGTCCAACTTCTCTTGCATTTCTCTAACTTGTGACATCATGCTAGCGAGCTGAGTCTCCAAGTTTTTTATATGTTCTTCATCTCTATCTTTCACAGACTCATCTGACTCTGACTCAACAGCATGCGGATCATCATCCTTAACAAATCGGCGTTTGCTGGGCTCAGCTTCTTTATTAGACCTCTAGTTTCAACCACATGAATGCCCCCAACATAATCATCTTCATCTCCAAGGAGATCATCCATATCAGGGTCGAAAGAAGCCGTTCCTTCTTTGTTCAACAAGATGTTTCTTATTTCTTGGACTACCTCCTCGACCGGTCTATCCCCAATTGATTTAGGGTCAAGGGGTAAGTATCCTTTATACTCAGCCATATCAAACAACTCTTCAGAATCCATAAGGGCGATGATTTCTGTAAGCTTTGGATTAGGATCTGGTTGAGACTTTGTATCCGGTTCATCTTCCATTTCTAAATCCTGGTCCATTCTCTCCTCTTCGACTATCCCAGAGCTGGTAGTCAGAAGAGTGGCATCCTCTACAGGGAGAGGGACATATTCCTCAGGAGAAGTAGGAGCTTGTAAGGTGATAGTTCCCACATCTGGTAAGGTAAGGTCCTCAGACACCTGACTAAGGGGCCTAGGAATGACACTCGGACTTTGGGGATCATCAACTGGGGTAACAGGAATGGTAACTATTGGATCCGGGGTCAGACTGGCTGTGGTAGGGCTGTCAACTGTAACAACTGGAGTACTAGCCTGAACATCCATCAATTCAACTGCACTCGGAGTAGGGTCGACTGGAACTCGTTGGAGCTGCAGAATGAACTTAGAAGTTCTAGGAGGTGGTGGTAGATTCTCCAATTTAGTTCTTTTTGGCACATATCTCCTTTCAGGAGATTTAGGTCTTTTTCCTTTAAGGTCCACAGACTTTTGAACTTCAACCCCCTTTGGTTTGACAATCACAGAGGCCAATCTTACAGGTTTATGTGGGGGTACCGGGGGTCTACCAGTAGAGTGGCGGCCTCTCTCGGACCCAGTTAACACAATACCCTCTGTTTGAGAGGACGGAGGGCGTGGCGCCCAGTGATATCCATCAACCAGTACCGAAGTAGCGGGCTGTCTAGCATACTTCTTATTCTTCCTAACGAATTGTGGGGTTAAATTCTTTGCTTCAGATACTTCTTCCTTCAGCACTTCTTTTTGGAAGCGATGTGAGATCACTCCCTTTAACTGTTTCACATATTCTTCTTTAGTCTGCCCAGTCTGTGCGGCACAGGTATGAATTATATTTCTCAAAGTTCTTGTTTTTTGGAGATGTTTTTCTTTCTGAGTCTTCTTGGTCGAGTAGTCGACCGGGCATGGTGGGGAACGAGCTATCCTAGCTATCCTCTCCTCCCCTTGAGCTGAAGCCAGGGGGTAAAAGCGACTTCCCTTCAGGAGGGGAGAGGAAGCAGGAATAGGTAGCTCCTCAACAGCCTCAGGTTCTACTTGAGCCAAGGTCTTAAAGGGTAGAACTCTCTTAGCCTTAGAGATTTTCTTTCTAAGTCTCCTCAAGTAATTCTTCTTCTGATTCTTCGTGGTGAATCTAAGTCCAGAACTAGACCCTTCTTCAAAAACAGACTTAATTTCAGTGGAAGGCTCAACAACTGGTTCAGGTTGTTTCTGATCATCACTGACTACTGGCAAGGTGGGTGCAGATCCCACAATTAACTCAACTACTGGGGGAGTTTCCTTACTGGCATCTAGGCTCACAATCTGGTGTCCATCCATAGAGAGCTCAAGAGTACTAAATCCCATTCCAAAAATAACAGTGCTCCCTTGGTCATTAACAGTTGAATACAACTCTCGGTCAAAGGAGA
The DNA here is from genome assembly GCA_022539455.1 of Dendrobium nobile. Taxonomy (NCBI): domain Eukaryota; kingdom Viridiplantae; phylum Streptophyta; class Magnoliopsida; order Asparagales; family Orchidaceae; genus Dendrobium; species Dendrobium nobile. The sequence goes on along the minus strand of CM039724.1, from coordinate 34,963,678 downwards.
AAATCAGTTGGCCAGCCATTTGAAATTTTCTGAAAGTTAAAGAAAATGATTGAAATTAGATTTTTTTTAAAAAGAGTAGTAAAAAGCATTTTATTATTATTTTTTTGAAAGTATGACATATATTGGCCCACGAGGAAATCGTATGGGGTAACATATGTCGACTTGGAGTTTAAGAAGATTTTTGAGGAAATTTTGAGAATTTGAAATGGGTTTTCTTACAAGTTCGAAAACACAACGGACAGAGTTTCCCCTTGCCCGAAGGCTTATGGAATTGTGAGAAAGCCCAAGTAAAAAGAATAGTTCAACCCTCCCCACACTTAGAAGTTAAAGGGGAAATGAGGGGGTTAAAACTAACAAGTTTGGAATGAAATCAAAAATTTTGAATGCTTTTTAATTTTAAGGATTTATATGTCGAACGAAAAATTTATTGACCATAAATCCATAAAATTAAAAAAAAATATCCAGAGATCTGATTTGACACTGTCGCCTCACAAGCTATGCTGGGGCAGAAGGTCAAAATCAGAACAGAAATTTAAATGAAATCAAATTTAGAGGTAAAACCTCTCTTTCAATATTTTGTTATTATTTTAGATGTTGGCCACACTAACCCAAGGAAGAAATGAGTAAGGGACCAACAGAAGAAATGATAGTTAAAACTACCGATGAAACAAATTTTTGCCATTATTAAAGATGGAGAGAGAGATTTGTTCCACCGGGCGTGCCATTTTTTTGTTGGTGGAATTTTGAAAATATGTTTTGAAAATATTAGTTTTCTTTGGGAGCTTTAAAATTGAGATTTAATTCTAATTCTAAAATCGAATCATCCCGTTAGAAAAATTATATCACCCCGAAGGACGAACATAAAATCTCATAACGGCGTTCAGATTTAGAATTATGAAATTCATCTTGAATATTATGACCGGATACTAAAGAGAACTTCATATGGCCCCGAAGGGTCAAAATGAGGTTCAACTGAATATCCAGCTACAATATTCAAGAAGTGTGATCGTTAGGTTCACATCAAAGCCTTATCAAAGAAAGATGTATCTCCCCGAAGGGAGAAAATATCATTCGATGATAATTCTTTGAATATGATAATAATGATCACTAATATTTTAAATTTTCCCAAGAAATCCAATTGAGTTTTGAAAAATCAATTTTTAAAATCAGGTGCGTGTGTGGTTCTAAATCTCCTACGAGCGCAAGCCCTCGTAGTTAATTACATCGTAAGAAAACGAGGTCTCCTACGAAAACTCTCGATTAAAATAATGGCAAAATTTTGTTAGAATTTCTAGGAGTGATATCAAAGTATGAATAGAATTATTGGAAAATCAAAAGGGAATGGATCAAAATTGAGCAGTTATTAACGGAGTCAAAGGATGAGAGGTAGGGGACACTTTGAGATTCCAGAACCATCCGGAAGTGTCCCAACTTAATCTAAGTGTTGGGCTTTATGTTTTAGGATTGAAATGAAGCTTTAATTAGAGTTAAGTATTTTATTAGAAATTTGGGACTATATTCCCGAAATTTGGGGTCTTATAATCAAAGATCTGCCCCGGATCCTAAATCTATTTTGGACACTGGACCACAGTCGTCCGATCCTAACTAATGCAGTGCAAGGTCTGGACTTACCCCGGCCTGGATTGGGGAGCCAGCTAACCACCTAATCGATTTAAAATACATGAATCCGGTCTTTTATGAAAGAATGGTAGGGACGTTGTAATTAAAGTTTTGGAGAGTTGGGGCCGACATCTAGAGACTCTCCTAATTGGCCCCTTTGACTTATGTCGGGTGCTAAAATGCTAAGGACTATGAATTTAAAATTTTGACTCTTTAATTTGTATCTAATGCAATGCATGCTGGTTAACAACCTCAAATCAAATATGCTTGAAAATTTTAAAAACAGGCTTATAAAATAATTTTTTAGAAGACTGGACTTCCCCAGGTCCGGCACCTCGTCCTCATAGGTCAGACTATCCGGACTCTACCCGCAGGCGGGGAAGGGTCTAAAGCAAGGAAAGAGAATGCAAAAATATGCATGCGACCCCGGGGTCGATCCCCGGCTAATTCCCTAGATTCGTTATCTTTCTATGTTATTTAGACTCACTAAAATTTTAGACTTTAAGGTTATGAGTATAAAAAACTTTCACACCCTCACGAGCCTCACGTATCCAGGCGAAAACAAAAGCGGCATGCAATCGCCAAAAAACTAATAAAAGCAGGTAGTCCTAAAGGCAATCAATTCATCACATCAAATATAAATTAATTAATTAATAAATGTCCATAGGCAAAGTTGCCTTGCTTATTACAAACCAGAATATTGCAGAAAGTAAAGTGGCCGGGCACCACTGACAACAACCCGGATTCTAAACCTAGTAATGACGCAAGTTATTTTGAGTGGGATACTCTCAATCTTCAAATCTTCAATCTTGTTCTTCTTTGGACTCCTTTTCTTCAATCTTCTTGGAATCTTCGTAGTGGATTACCCAAATGGAGAAGAGGGCACTTCCCTTTAAGGGGGAAGGCCACTCTTTCCTCTTTGGGTAAGGAAGAGGTATGATCCAAATTTGGATTTCCAAATGGAAAAGGAGTGTTCCCCAAAGGGGTATCCTTTCCTCTTTGGAATCCAAGCTTTGGATCTATGTATCCCAACTCAAAATATACTTTCACAACACTTGACACTTACACAAATTACATTAATATCAAAATAAAAATCTAGACTCACCTGCAGGGTTATCCTAAGCAATTAATATAAAAAAAAAGTTATTCCCAAGCAGTTGTATATGAGCAGAAAAGAAAGTAAACACACTGGCCACGCTCTTTTTATGATTTGGGGGCTTTAGCAGCTGAAGCACCTGTGCAAAGAGTTTATAATATTTATGCATTTTTTATGATTTGCCCCCTTTTTATATTGCCCTGCATGAGCGTGGCCACCTGCAGAAAACTGTGTCAACATCCAGATCGTACCTAACCTAAGGGTAATCTAGTCGCCAAACACATCAATCCATCCACAGAGTACAGAAAAAGTAAGCAGACATAGCAAAGCAATTTCATCCACAACATGCAGTGAAAACTACAAAAAATCCGGCACACAGCAGTAAAGTAAACACCGGCCTAACCTAGATCTAGAGTTGGTTGTCCTAGCACATCATCTAAAGTGTGTGAGAAAGGTCGTGTGGCTGGGGTAGGTCCTAAAGTGGGTTCTTAATTGAAGTTGTCTAAAGGTCTGGATTTGTTAAGGCTTAAAAGGGAATTTGAATTAAAATTTAAGTATTAATGAATTAAGAATTTTAATTAAACATGTTTTAAAAGTTAATTGATTACTACCTTTGTTTCACACCGAGGCCGTGAAGTTTATTTCACCTTCCTTGGGGCTAAGCTAATAGCCTCGTAGGCCTGGGTTACCCAGTAGCAATCGGGTTTGATTAAGTTATTTAAATTGGTTGGAATTAAAAGAGTGGATTAATATTAAAATGAGTTAGTTACTGATTTTAAAAGCTTGATTAATTTAAGTTTGCCATTAATTGATTCGTGGCGTTGTGCCACCAGGCTCGAGGAACCAGCCTCCTTAGGACACTTAGCCCCGCAGCCCGGAGTAGTCCAGCCGATAAACCAAATTAATGTAATTGAATTAGAGACTTTTAAAATGTTAAATAAAAAAAAATTAATCCATTTTAAGGTTTGACACCCTTTAGAATTCATTCGTGGCGTTGTGCCACCAGGCTCGAGGAACCAGCCTCCTTAGGACACTTAGCCCCGCAGCCCGGAGTAGTCCAGCCAATAAACTTCAACTTTAGGGTGGTTGTTGTATTTTAAAGGATTTGTTAAATGTTTTGGACATTAAACCAATATTTTCTGAATTTTAGAATGGTTTGAGCCTTATAAATTTTAGAATATTTTAATAATTTAATTAAAGGGGTCAAAAGTTGAATTCTTTTATTAAGCTCAAATTCTAGAAAGTTTGTATTTTATCAAAATACTAGGCTTAATTATGAGTTGTTAGACATGTGGCACATTCAATTTTGAGTTTTCTATCAAAAGTTATGATTTTTAGAAGTTTGGATATTTATGAAAATTTTCAATTATTCCAATTAAAGACTATTCTAGTGATTTGGGCCTAAATGGATCTCAAACTCCTTGAAATCTCTCCCAAAGATCAGAGGTGATCCAAGGGGAGATTATCAAGCATTAAATTAATTCTTGGGATTTTTAATGATTATTAATTAATTAATATTAATTAAACATTGAATTTTACTTAAAATTAAATTAAGACTTAATTTGATGCCCAATCAAGGGGCTTTTAATTCTCATGGGTTAAGGGTTCAACACTGATTAATATGAAGTATTAAACTTAAATTTTGGGTTTAAAAGGGATTTATTAGAATTTAATTAAGGCTAGGGGGCAATTCCAGCAAGGGCAAGCTATGGCTCCTAATTGGTGAACCAAGTGGGCTCCAAATCTGATGAAATTTGGACCATGGGGTCACATGATCCCAGGGCCTGAACACACCAAATTTGGGCTCAATTGGGATACTCTAAGGTGGCTAACTAAGCCACCTAAGGTGAGCTCTAAGTCACCTTCAAAAAATCCTAGGGAGCTATCCTAAGGTTGGATTGGGGCAAAGTCAGTGGCCCTAAACTCCATATCCTAAGCATAATCAACACACAAAAAACCAGATCCTAATTCTCATTGGATAGGCTTAAATCCCAATTTGAATTTAAGGGTCAACCCATGACCCTTAAACTCAAAATTGGGGGAAAGTGCCCTTAGACCTTTAAAACAGGGGAGACAAAATTTGGACATGTCAAAGACATGCCCAAATTCAATCTCCCAAAGTTCCATGCCCTGGAGACTTAACTACAAACAGTAATTGCATAAATTGAAATAATACCATTAATGAAATTAAACTTAACACGCATGCAATTAGGGCCTGGAACCATAGGGCTTTTGAAGATCTCCCTGAGACCTTTCCAATGAGCCTAAGAACACCTAATTTGGTCAAGTGTGCAGGGAGATATGGATTTTTGAAGTTCCCTTGATTTTCTGGAATTATTAATCCAGCCATTATACAGTCAGCCGCGCTTTACACGCGGCGCGTCCCGATTGGCTGGGCAATCATTGGCGCTGACTGGGTAACGGTCGGATTAATCGTAGCCGTCGGATGGCGGATCGAACGGCTGGGATTAAACGCGCTCCGGGACCGCGGGATCTAATCCGAGCCGTTGATCGAAATCAACGGCTGGGATTTCGTCTTCAACCTCCGCCTTTGCCCGAAGCCGTGAACATTCTCCGGCGTGATCCGAGCAATCGCACCGGCGAACTTCGACGAAATTTCACAGGAAGGATCAGGGGGGTGGAAACCTTCAATCCAACGGTGGAAATCCGTTGGGGTGAAGGTTTCCTTCACACTTGACCGGACTACCTAGCTAGGGAGCTCGGGATGAAGGAATTACCGCAGAGAAAGTCTCAACGAATGAGCTTCTCTATCTGGGAGCTTCAGGAGACGAAGGCGAGCAGGTTTCCTTCAGAGGCCGCGACTGGAGAACGGCTGGAGGTATGACTTCGAGCGGGACGCCGAAGCCTTTCGCCGGAGTTCGCTCGAAGCGATGGAAGGGACGGTCTGGGAGCTCGAAGGCAGGTGCTGGGAGATCGAGGAAGCTCTGGGGAACCGTTCGAAAACTCTGGGATCGTCTGGCGAGCCTTGGGGAGCACCACCCTATTCAGCCTCCTCCCGCGAGCTCGGACGGCCAGGATTGAAGTGGAGGAGGTCGCGGATTGATGCCAAGTGGAAAGGGGCACCATTCCAGAGAGCTCGTGAGCCTCAAGCCGGCGAGCCACAGCCTTTGGAAGGCTTTCGGTCTGGGGGGACCACCGGAGCTTGCTCTCCATTGGCTCCGACCGCCGCCGGCCATGGTCTGGGTCGGATTGACCAGGGAAGGCCGATGGGGACATGCTGGAGCCAATTGTGGAGTCAAATTGGCCTGGGGAAGCTGGGATCGATCTGGTGGCTCGGTTGGGCTCGGACCTGCTTGGTTTGAGTCAAATTGAGCCCGATTCAGGTCAGACCAGACCCTGGGTTTGGTATGGGAGGCAGGTCTGGGTCTGGTGCACCCAATGCACGTGGCAATTGGGTCCAATTTGATCTGTGTCAAAGGTTGGCTCGGGTCCAAGTGTTTTTGGCTACTTTGGGTTAGCCTAACTATTGACCCAAGCTAGCCCAAGGCATGGGCTGGCTGGAGGAGGTGTATTGGACCTAGGGCCACCTATGGGAGGTGTTGGCCAGGTTCAATTGGATTTAGGTTGAGAGTTGGCCCAATCCCAAGTGCTATTAGGCACTTTGGGCTAGCCTAACTCTTGACCTAAATGAGCCCAAGGATTGGGCTGGTCAAGGAAGGTGTATTGGGTCAATGGGAACCCAGTGGCACCTTGATTTGGATTCAATTTGATTAAGATCAAAAGATGGCTCAAGGGAGGTCTCTCTTGGGCCACTTGGGTCAAGCCATAAGGCTAACCCAAGTAGGCCCAAGGCTTGGGTGACCAAGAGGGGTCTCTTGGGTACCCAAGGGTTCATCCCATACATTCAAAGGACTTGGAATGGAGTAGATTCAAAATTTTGAAAGGGGAGGGGTGTATGAGTCCATGGGTCAAACTTGGTTGACTTGGTCAACCAGGTTGACCCAAGGTCTGGATTTGAGTTCAACAAGTTGAGTTTGATATTTGAAATTCATTGGAAATGGTTTCAAAGAGTTTGGAATTGATTTGAATTGAAATAGCCATTTGAAATCTCATAAGGGTATTTTAGTCAATTTTGGCCCATTGGTCAACTAGAGCCAAAAATGATTCTGAAAGATGCAGTTTACTGCTCAATGGGTTAAAATCAAGAGTCTGGAAGTGATTGGAAGCTTGGATAAGGGTTCCAAGGTCAAGATCTCAAAGGGGTTAGGTTCAATGGCATAGGCTGTAAATATTTGAAGGTTTTACAGCCTTTGGATTTTAATTCAGATTCTGGAGTTAGAGACCTCAAAATGAGCTAAAAGTTGGAGAGTAACCTCTAGAGACATGTCTTATCACTTTACAAGTGATAGACCTTGAATCAGAGACCATTTGAGTGGGTTTTGAAATGTTTGAAAAATCTCTAAAAAGGGTCTTTAGGACAAGGCTTTGAGACTTAGGATTTGAGTCTGGATTTTTGGATTTGGAATGGATTTCAAGTTTGAATGATTAATATTGAAGTATCCAAATCATTAACAATCATGTTGTGACTGTTAATGGATGGATAAGGTCAAAGCTAGATTAAAGGTAAGATCAAAGTCTAGATTGAAGTTTGGATTCTCAAGTGGATTGAGTCAAAGTTTGGATATGTTTGAAACTTGAATTAATTTGGATTTGAATTGAATGAAGTTTGAGATTTAAATTGATCACAGGTAGGGATCAAATTAAAATTGGAGTGGATTAAATACATGAATTGATTTAAAATTGAGGTTGATCAAGGGTGGAGATTGATTTGAAGTTGGAGTGATCTTAAGGTATAGAAGAATTCTAAGATTCAGGATTTAAGGGAATCCTAGGCTCTAGAATAGGCTCTAAGGTCTTGGATCTAGAAGGATCCTAAGGTCTAGAGTGGATCCTGGGGTCTAGGATTAAATCTGGGTTCTGGATGGGTCTTAGTGGCCTCATACAAAAATGAGGTCAACAGCCCCTAACATAGCATCAATTTTCCACAGCCTTCTTTCCATTTGAAAAAAGATTTTCTAACCACCTTAATAATTATAGCAAAAGGCTCTTCACAAAAATGCTCCCATCCTCTATTAGCAATGATTTGCATGATTTGGTGGCTAGGATTCTGAAAACCTCTCTCTGGAATTAGTTGTTTGGTCACAACTAGATCGATAAATCTAGATTTAGCATCAATAATTTTGAATCTACTCTTATCATAAGAGGAAGAAGCCTTCTTCTTTCCCAACATCTTTGGGGCCATTAAACTAGAGAGGATTAGGATGAGAAGAGTTTGAATATATTAAAATGTTATGAATGAAATGAAAAATGAAACCCTTCAATTTAAAACTCGATGGAGTATTGTGGCACTATGAGAAATGGTATCGAAACACTAAATACATAAGTAAAATGAAAATTTATTCAAACTGATAAGCACTGCATCGGTTTAGGCCACGTGGCATAGCAGTATTGGTTTTAGGAACATACAAAATCACTTTAGAATTTGCCACTACTGTCGCATTTGACACATGTAAGAATAACAAAACTTGTGTCAGAAATTATAACAACATTATAAGTGAAATAATAATAAAAGTGTAAGTGGTATCGCAGCTTTTGTTAGAGGCTCTATGGCACTTACAAAAGTTCTATGATTAAAGTTATGATAGTATTTCTTCCTTTTGACTTGAAAAACTAGGCACTGTGCTACAAAAATGATCATCTCTACATCTCTTAATTAACCAATCAAAATATGGTTCAAAATGAACATTACCTGAGGTTTAATTTTTTAGCGCTTATTTTGAATGCAATAGTGATAGGGAGAGTAACACTATGGAATTTAATCACTCAGCACTGTAGTGCCCTTTAATTTTTTTTGCTTGTTCTTAAATTTTTATTATAACTTTCATTAATAAAATAAAAAATGCAACACATAACATAAACTCAGGTAAAATTCAAACAAATAAGATATCACTTAAAATAAAAATCTAAGTTGCCTCCCATACATTGCATAGTTTATAGTATTTAGCCAGACTTGCCTAATTTTATCAATTTGGTTACGGCAAATTTCTACTAATCCTCAAATGATTATCACTTGGATCTTTTTCTTTTTCCTTTGGGTTAACTTCAGTATTTCTTGGCAAAGATCTAAGAGGTTTACTGCTAACTGAAATTGCAAACTAACTTAACTGGTTTTCCAAATTTTTAATAACTTGATTTTGTAATTGAGTTCCTAACTATATCACAACATCTTTTAATCATGATTTTCTACTTCAAAACTTATTGCTTTGATTAAATCATGGATTATATGTTGGTCTAGGATTATTAGCATGTTGTTGAGAATTATTCCAATTTATACTTTGATTATTTTAACTAGAATTCTATTCATTATTCCCAACAACTTTATTTGACAATTTTGAAAGTGTTATTTCTATTTTAGAGCCAAGCAACAAAGGTTCCTTTCTATGTCCATAAAATAAACACCTATGAAGTTACAATTAGTAAAATAAATAAATAAATAAAATAAAATATACAAGTAGGTCTAATTATTCAATTTATTCAATCATATAGTTAAAATTTGTAAAAAGTAAAATTTAGCCCTAGCAATGGCGCCAAAAACTTGATGGGGACTATGGAGTGAACTTTGATTTGTATAAAAATCTTGGGCACTATTAAATATTGATTAGGTTTTCTTTGATATAAATAATAATAAACTCCACTTAGTATATTGCAAGTATACATGCCAAATCAAGCATTAAAGTGATAGAGTAGAGTGTCGAACCCATTATGAAGTATGCTTACTTGCAATAAATAACTACTATATGCTCTAATTGTAATAATTATCATACTGAATTAAAATTGTTATTTTTAAAGACTAAATCACTTAATAAAATACTAAACATATTTGATATAATATTAAATTAAAGTGTTTTTATTCATGAGTATAAATTGCATATCTTTCCAAAGCGACCCTTCAAAGTAATGTGATTCAAAGCATATGCATCCATATTTATTTCAAGCTTATAGGGGTGAAAAGGGTATTCGTTAACCTCCTACAGTTATGAATTCTCTTAAATAACCTAGAACATTTTACATCCTATATCTAAGCATGCATTATATCCTATCTCAAAACACTTGGTTATTCTTGCATTCCTCGTTTGAGGCTATACATCACAACAAATATTAACTACACATTTGGCCACTATTTACATTAAATAAAGAGTGCGATAATATTAAAAATATCTTTAAATAGTTTATAGAACAAGAGTATTTATTACTACTTAATATACTCTTTATATCATCAATATAAAATAAGAGAATTGGTGAGGCATAGAATAAATAACTAGCAAACTCATTTTCATTAAACTCATGAAAGAATAAAAATTTTAAGATAGTGATATTACAAAGTAGAATCAAAGTATCTCCTCTACACTCCTTCTCCCATTAACTTATAGAGTTGCTTCAAGAAGCACAGACTAAACTCTCCAAATAATTTTATCTTATACTTCCCTGATCACCCTTATATTTTACTCTAAGATGGAAATAAAATAATTCTCTAAAATATATTAAATTTATACAATTGACCAAACTCCCTTACAAACATAAAGCACAAATATTTGTAAAAAATATAAAAAAGGCAACTTAAATTATGGAGCTTGAAATAATGGTGTCGCAGTGCCCATGAGGTGAATTAGCGCCTTGGTTCTAAAGATTTTCGATCACCCTGGCGCTTGCAAATTTTGATCGATTACCTAGTGATAGTTATGTCTTTTAACTGATAGAATATGTCCCTTAAAAGTTACTACTATAATTCCATAGTGTTATAGATAATTTGAGTGCTATAGTGCCAAAGTGCAAAGATGGCAACATGGCGTCAGAAATTATGGCACTATGGCATTTAAAAATAGAGAATTCAATGCTGCCAAGCCAACCTTCTAACATTAAAATGCTGAAAATGCTATGATGATGGAAATTTTACCATTATAGTTCTTGCAAATAGAGAACACGGTGCAGTCATGTCTAAATTTGAGTGCCAGATTAAAAATAACGATACTGAAGTAAGCATTATCGCTCTATGTTATCATATGCCATGGAAATTTTGACTACATCAAATTTTCTACCATTTTTAAATTTTTCCATCATAAAAATAACTAAAACAACATATTTTTATTGGAAATGCATGAAACTTCAAGTAAGAATGACAAGCCTCACTGAACTACCCCTATGCAAACCAAGAGGAGGTGAATTGGTGCCTTTTTAAAAATGATTTATTTTTCAAAAATCTTTTTTGAATACTTAATTACAAAATTCAAATCTCAAAAATGAAATAGATATCTAAAAATGGAAAGGCTAGTCAATTTACGTATTTTGGTGTTTTGATTTATTGGAAACTACAAGACATAAAAAAAAATAAAGCATTTCTCTTTTTTTTTTTTTTTGAAATGAGTCCAAACCAATTACAACATTCACAAAAGAGATATGCAATAAAATAAATTTCAAGAAATATAAAGTGCAGAAATAAAAATGTGTAAAGAAAAATACAAGGCAAACACACTAGATTTTATAGTGGTTCAATCAAATAATAACAAGTATCCACTCCATGGAGTCCTCCTCTCCAGGTATTGCCCTAAACCTTTAGTCTTTCTCCTTTGGCCCCCACAGTAAGGTAGGGAAGCCCTTATAATTATCACTTCCATGAACCCAATGCAGTAGAGAACTGAAATCTTTTTCAATGCCATGCTAAGGAAGATAAACATTAAGATCTTTTCGCCCTCCTGGTGAAGGCAATGAAGCTAGCACCTTTTTCACCCTCCTAGTAAGGGGAGAGTTCCTTGTAATCCTTTTTCACCCTCCTAGTGAAGGAAGGGAACCCAAAAAATCTTCAACCTTGAAGTCTTTCTCCCTTAAGCAACCCGAACAAATTAACAAAGCAGCATGAATAATCAACGTGCAAGCATATTTAGGGAAACTTTGTGGAACCTCCTCACACTCCTCCTTCATGCACAATCTTGCATTCTCCTTCTCCAATGCTCTAAGAACTCTCACAAAATTGAAAGTTCATTAGTGATGTTAAGTCCTATAGAACTAGCCCAAGCTAACCAAGAGGGGGGGGGTGAATTGGTATTTTAAAAAATTTCTTTTCACAAAGAACAAAAACACAAAAACCAAAATCACACCACGAGAAAAACAATGCGGAAATAAAAGTGCGGAAGCAAGAAAACAAGAACACAGAGATTTATAGTGGTTCGGTCAACTTGACCTACGTCCACTCCCCGGAGGCACCCTCCGAGTATTGCACTACAAATTGTTGCAAATCTATTTTTTCATGGCTTATGTTTTGATGATTGAAAAATACTATTTCTATTGGACTGCTTGTTGCTTCTAACTTTTCAGGAATCGAAGATCGAACGATCAAGAAGAAGCTAGTTCAGGATTGCGTAGGTTTAGGCTTGAGTCAGTCTGTACTTTTTTCATCTTGTTGAGTCTACTTGTAATGGTCAAAGAGACTGATGCTAAGTAACCCTACACACACACACTTGAGAGAATTAGAATTTCTATTTTTTTCCCACATAGGCCAGGCCGATATTTATATCGTCCTGGACGATCAGCTTAAAATAGAAAGTCTAAGTAAGGATTCTTAATTAAGGCAGCCGTCATTATCATATCGGCCTGGATGATACGTGTATCGACCAGGACGATAAGCTCAAAACATAAAGAAGTAGCTGCCATAGACAATTAAGGTATACTGTATTTTTAAATTATTGCCCAGGACGATCCACGGATCGGCCTGGACGAAATTACCAAATTATGCCTTAATTGATCAGGAAATCAAGGGAGTAATTAAGGATGATTGATACGATCATATCGTCCTGGACAATCTCAGGATCGACCAGGACGATCTATTCAAAAACCTTAAGCTACTTCAGGACGATAAATATCGGCCAGCTCAAAAATAGGGCGATGCTCAAGACGATTTGCCTCTGATTTAAACTGATCGGCCAGGACGATCGTGAGATCATCCGGGACGATCAAGCCGAAATTCAATCGTCCAGGACTGTTCCCAGGGAGATGCTCTGGCCGATCTTCTGTGTTTTGTACTGATCGGCCAGGCCGATGTGCATATCGGCCTGGACGATAAAGTCGGCTACTTGCAATTAATGAGCTCCTTTGAAGCTCTTCTATTTAAGAGCTCTTGTTCAACGTTTTTGAAGACCTTTGGCTGCTGCCTTGACCTGAGAAGACCTTGAGGAGAGGGAGAGAGAGAGGATCTTGTGAGGGGGAGCTTGTGAGGGGATTCACAAGGATTGCTTCAAGGATTGCTCTGCTCGTTCTTCGTCTAGAGTTTCTCGTCCGTGGAAGGGTCGGTAGAGGTAAGTAGTTTGGTCTTGGTTGTGATTCTCTGCCAGCTTCAGGAGGAAGCAAAAGGAGGTAGGTTCTCTGCCTTGCCGGAGTGGCAAAAAGGAGGTTCTTGTGAGGGCTTCTCTGCCTAGCCGTGGGGGCTAAAGGAGAGTCACATTTAGTAGTGCAATACTTGGAGGGTGCCTCCAAGGAGTGGACGTAGGTCGAGTCGACCGAACCACTATAAATTTCTGTGTTCTTTTTCTTGCTTCCGCACTTTTAATTCCGCATTTATTTCTTATGGTGTGATTTGGTTTATGCAATTTTTATTCTTTGTGAAAAGAGTTTTTAAAATACCAATTCACCCCCCCCCCCTCTTGGTTAGCTTGGGACTAAGTTCATAAAGCTTAACATCCCTAACGATCTTTCAAGTGGTATCAGAGCGGGATTCGAAAATTAAAGTTTGAAAACTTTTTGAATTAGAGCCATGGCTAACCTAGGGAATCGCAACACTACGGAAGGGTATTCTATTACCCGACCTCGCCTGTTCGATAACCTACCTTTTGATTTTTGGAAAACTCGCATGTCAACATTTTTACAATCTACTAATTATCGCATGTGGATGCTTATTTAAGAAGGTTATTCTCCACCTTCTCGTGAAATTAATGGTGTTAAAACTGAAATTGCTTTTACTGAATGGACTTTTGATGAACGAGATTTAGCCCAATTGAATGCAAAATGTTTGAACTATTTTTTCTGTGCTTTGAAATTTGAGGATTACATGCGTGTTTCAACTTGCAAAATTGGTAAAGAAATTTGGGATAAATTGTGCATCACCTATGAAGGTATTAATGAAGTTAAACAATCCCGTTTAAACATTCTCTTGCATGACTACGAACTTTTTCGTATGAAACCTCATGAATCGATTTCTGACATATACACTAGGTTTACTCAGATAGTTACTTCATTGCATGCACTAGGAAAAGAACTTTCGAACTATGAAAAAGTTAACAAGATTTTGAGATGCTTGCCTTCATCTTATGATGCAAAAATCACTGCAATTACTGAATCTAAGGATTTGAATACCTATTCCATTGATAACTTACTTGGCTCACTCATTGCTTACGAGCAAGGAGTGAATCAAAGAAATCTTGATGCAGGTGAGAAGAAAAGGGAGAAAACAATTGCACTAAAGGCATACAAATCGGATTCAGAATCTTCCGGGTCTGAAAGCGATGAAGTTGCCTTCATCACAAGGCAATTCAAAAGCTTTCTAAGGAAGAAATAAAAGCATCATCAAAGTTGGAGAAAAGGTAAAGATCACAAACATGTTAAAGGATCTTCTGATGTAGTTTGTTTTGAATGCAGGAAACCTGGACATGTGAGAGCCGATTGTCCTACACTCCAAGATCACTCGAGCAAAGAAAAAGAAAAAGGTGAGGAGAAAGCTAAGTCTAGGAAGGACAAGAAGAAGATCCAAAGAGGTTTCTGGGCAGAATCTGGTACTGATTCTTCTGAGACTGAACCAGAGGAAGAGACTACAAATTTGTCTTTCATGGGAGAAGATCAAAGTGATGAGGAAGAGGTACGTAAACCAACTTATGATGAATTATTTGAAATTTGTGAAAAAATCCATGCATCATACAAAAAACTTAAGAAGACACATGCTAGCTTAAAATTAGAACATTCGAATCTACAAAAAGAGCATGAAGTTTTTCTCAAAGACCATGCAACGATTGATTCAAATCACATGGCTCTCCTTGATGAATTTGATGAGTTGAACAAAAAGCATTTAGAATTAATTGATGAACATAAGGCATTAAAAGTTTCACACACCTCACTTATTTTTGATCTTAAGAAATCTAAAGAGATTGAGAAAAATTTGAGGATTGAGAATGATGCATTAAAAGTAACTAACTTGAGGATTCAAAATGATTTTGATACATGTAAGAAAAATCGGATGACTTCCACTTTTAATCTTAAGCCAGAACCTAGGAAGAGGCATTATAATCATTTAAGAAATCCTTTTATTGGAATTAGATGTTTTTCTTGTGGCATGCTAGGACACATCTCACACATTTGCATCATTCACCGTAGTACACATTGGGTGTGGAGACCTAAGATGCATGATTCACAAACTACCATGCCTGCATTGCATTCTACTTTTCCTAAGAAGGATTCCAAACCTGTTTGGGTCCCTAAATCTGACTGTTATTAAGCCTTGCAGGTATGCTCTCACCAAAGACCTCGTGGGAGCATAAGATAACTGGACATAAGGAGGTTGGGAGCTCAAAATTGCTTAAACTCGCTGCTTTATCACTTGCTTGAAACTTTTAGTTTTTGTGTTATCTTTTATTTTTGTTTTTGTGCTTACTTTGTGTTGTTTTAGTTTGCTTTATTTTTATTTTTTTTGTTTTGTTTTCATGTGTTTTGTTTTCACGTTGTTCTTTAAATTTGGCCTTCCATATGATGAATTTTTTCAAGCTTTTAGATTTTGAAGTTTTAGAGATAGTGTTTAGCTTTCCTAAATTGGTTAAAGGGAGTAATACTGTTGATGTTTTTCCCTCCTTCTAACTTTGTTTAGTGGTATGATTTTCTTCTCTAAACAAAAGTCTAAACTTAGTTTAACCAATGTTTTTTTTTTAAGATCTTTTTCTTATCTTGCTACATTAATTTATCTTATGCATAATAGCCAAAGTTCTTAGATATCATTCAAGCTTTTGAAATCTTGCCATTGCATGTATCACATGATTTTGATTTTGTGTTGTGGATTGTTCTTCCCTATGTTAGAGAGAGAGCTCCTATTCTCTAATATTTGGATGATATACTCACAACTAAGTTTCTTTTAAGGGTATATTAAAGAGTTTCTAGCTTGCAAGAGTTAAAAAGGAAAGAGGCCAATAAAGCCAAAATTGAAAAGAAAGCCATATACACAAAAGTGTATCAAAGATTCAAAAGATGCTCAAAAGAGCCAATCAAAGTGACAAGAGGCATAAAATGAGCCCACTAGGTGCAAGTTATCCTCTCTTTGGTAAATCTCTTAAAACTTAGAAAACTCATTGATTATGTGATGCTTTCAAAGATTTGATTTCAATTTACATGATTGAGAAAAATTACTTTGGTTTATTAATTATGAGATATTTTCTTTGTAAACAAGTCTTGAATGGATCTTTTTATCCTATTTAGTTATTCTGAGTTAGATGTTTGTTTTCCAAAAGAATTTTGTACCCTAAAGGATGTCCAATCTAGGGTTAACAGAATCAGATGTTCTACCTTCTTCTGATTGGGATTTGTTAAACTCCTTGATCTCTTGAAACTTTAAAAGTTTAACTTTTTGAAAAGAATTCTCATATGATGCATCCATAAAACAAAAAAAATTAGAAAAATTAAAATCCAAAAATATTCGTTTTTTTTTTTATTTTCCTTTTTCTGTGTTTTGACTATTTTTTCTTTTATTTTATTTTTGAGGGTCTTGATCATCACCATCTTTTCTTTGATTTCAATTCCTAGTCATATCGTCCTGGCTAATATTTTTTATCGTCCTGGACGATAGGACAAAACATCTTCAAAATTCATCTACTGACATTTTTTCTGTGCTTGCTGTAACTCATCGTCCCGGACGATCCTATATCGTCCTAGACGATTTGATCGAACTCATGGTTATAGTCCTGGCCGATAGAATATTTCGTCTGTCCGATGCAATTTATGTGCATCATCTTGGCCGATACACTGGATCGTCCTGGATGATCCACGTGTCAACACGTTTGAATCTTTAAATTCGGCCCCGGACGATCCATTATTGGACAATCGTCCTGGCCGATCCACTGTTCGTCCTGGACGATACACCTGGCAAGAATTTTAAACATTTTAACTTCGGCCGGTACGATCAATTATTGTGCATCGTCCTGGACGATACACCTAATCGGCCCGACGATCCGCTTTTTCAACAGTCGTCCGGAATGACTCCTCGGGACGATCGCCTGTGTCTAATCGGCCTGGCCGATATCTGATCGGCCCGAACGATTGGACTGTCTTTTTGACCAATCGGCCTGTACGCAATTATTGAGCCATATCGGCCTGGACGATTCTGCGATCGGCCAGGACGATATGGCCGTTTCTTTAAATTCTGGCTGATTCCAGCCATGTTTTCTCACTCTCCACCTTTCTTCCTTGTGTATTTTCTTGCTAACTTCTATGGCTGGTGGGAAGCGTGTTCGTCAGGCGTCTGGGAGTTCTTTGAGGGCAACTTTGGACCCTCGATTCTGGGAGGTAGAGGATCAAGCTGCCTACCATCGCTACAAAAAATATGGGATAACTGTCTCAAGAATCATCAATCCTGTCCACATTTCATATCCGGTAATGGATCTCTTTTCTCATACTTCTTTTTGCTTCATTCTTTCTCTCGCCTTTCCTTTTCACTCTGAGCTTCTTTTTGAATTTTTTGCAAATCTTCGCATCAACCCTACCTTCACAGCCCTGACCTCCTATGTGAATCGACGCCCTATCGAAATCACATATCAGGATTGTGTTGATCTTTTACAACTATCCACCACCGGGGATAAGATGCACCTAATCGCCTCTGATCCTGATTTTGACTGGTCCACGGTGAATCACTTCCTTCGCCAGACCAATGCACCTTTCCATGTTGGAGAGACTAGCTCTTTAGTCAAAGATGCTAGGATAATCCAATATGTTCTTCGCACCTCCATAATTCCAAAAGCCGGTGACCGAATCCACATCACCCTTTTACTTTCCCTGACTACTTTCTACATCATGGCTCATAGAGAATTTAATACTGCCGACCTGCTCTTTCGGTACATTGACCATTTAACCATAATTCGCGATCCAGGTCATAAGAGGAAACCCAATCTAGCCTTAGGACACATCATAGCCTATGTCCTTGAAACTAAATATCAACTCCAATATCCTACACCTCCCGACCTCCCAATCCTCTTCTACTCAAACAGTTCCTTCAGTACCCTTCACAGTACTCGTCTCCACCCTAAGGAACCTCGGGGGGCTAGAGAGGAGGAGGCTCCCGCTCCCGCTCCCGTTCCTGATCCTGTTCCTCTCCACCAGCACTCACCGGTTGATCAGTTGATTGAGAGGTTCGATCGATGGGAGACCCGCTTTGACGCCTACGTTGTTGCAAAGGAGCAGCAACACTATAAGGATATTTCCCGCTACGAGCAGCACCGCGCTAAGGATTTAGCCCGATTTGACAGTTTCCTTACTCAGCAGCAGCAGCAGCATGACCAGGACATCGCCTGGTTCAATGCTCAATTCACCACACTTGCCACCTACTTTCAGCAGCCACCTTCACCACCTCCATCTGATGATCTAGATCCCTAGTTGTTTTAGTCTGTACTTTGTGTTATTTGTTTCCTATCATTTTGTAGTTTGCTTGTTAGTCTTTTTTGATGTTTTCTTTTTGTATCTGGACCCTCTTTTTGTGATGACAAAAGGGGGAGTAGGGTGTGGTAGGAAAAAGCTGTTGGGTTTGGGGTTTGTAACTTTGAATTTCTAATGAACTTTTTTTTAAATTTTCCTACTTGTGTTTGTCATCATCAAAAAGGGGGAGATTGTTATAAATCTATTTTTTCATGGCTTATGTTTTGATGATTGACAAACACTATTTCTCTTGGACTTCTTGTTGCTTCTAACTTTTCAGGAATCGAAGATCGGACGATCAAGAAGAAGCCAGTTCAGGATTGCGTAGGTTTAGGCTTGAGTCAGTCTGTACTTTTTTCATCTTGTTGAGTCTACTTGTAATGGTCAAAGAGACTGATGCTAAGTAACCCTACACACACACACACTTGAGAGAATTAGAATTTCTGTTTTTTCCCACATCGGCCAGGCCGATATTTATATCGTCCTTGACGATCAGCTTAAAACAGAAAGTCTAAGTAAGGATTCTTAATTAAGGCAGCCGTCATTATCATATCGGCCTGGACGATACGTGTATCGGCCAGGACGATAAGCTCAAAACAGAAAGAAGTAGCCGCTATAGACAATTAAGGTATACTATATTTTTAAATTATCGGCCAGGACGACCCACGGATCGGCCTGGACAAAATTACCAAATTATGCCTTAATTGATCAGGAAATCAAGGGAGTAATTAAGGATGATTGATACAATCATATCG
Organism: Dendrobium nobile; assembly: GCA_022539455.1. Classification (NCBI taxonomy): domain Eukaryota; kingdom Viridiplantae; phylum Streptophyta; class Magnoliopsida; order Asparagales; family Orchidaceae; genus Dendrobium; species Dendrobium nobile. The sequence continues at coordinate 34,944,481 of CM039724.1, read as the reverse complement.
TCCTGGACAATCTCAGGATTGGCCAGGACGATCTATTCAAAAACCTTAAGCTACTTCAGGACGATAAATATCAGCCAGCTCAAAAATAGGGCGATGCTCAGGACGATTTGCCTCTAATTTAAACTGATCGGCCAGGATGATCGTGAGATCGTCCGGGACGATCAAGCCAAAATTCAATCGTTCAGGACTGTTCCCAGGGCGATGCTCTGGCCGATCTTCTGTGTTTTGTACTGATCGGCCAGGCCGATGTATATATCGGCCTAGACGATAAAGTCGGCTACTTGCAATTAATGAGCTCCTTTGAAGCTCTTCTATTTAAGAGCTCTTGTTCAACGTTTTTGAAGACCTTTGGCTGCCTTGACCTGAGAAGACCTTGAGGAGAGAAAGAGAGAGAGGGAGAGAGAGAGGATCTTGTGAGGGGGAGCTTGTGAGGTGATTCACAAGGGTTGCTTCAAGGATCGCTCTGCTCGTTCTTCATCTAGAGTTTCTCGTTCATGGAAGGGTCGGTAGAGGTAAGGAGTTTGGTCTTGGTTGTGGTTCTCTGCCAGCTTCAGAAGGAAGCAAAAGGAGGTAGGTTCTCTGCCTTGCCGGAGTGGCAAAAAGGAGGTTCTTGTGAGGGCTTCTCCGCCTAGCCGTGGGGGCTAAAGGAGAGTCACGTTTTGTAGTGCAATACTTGGAGGGTGCCTCCAAAGACTGGACGTAGGTCGAGTCAACCGAACCACTATAAATTTCTGTGTTTTTTTTCTTGCTTCCGCACTTTTAATTCTGCATTTATTTCTTATGGTGTGATTTAGTTTATGCAATTTTTATTCTTTGTGAAAAGAGTTTTTAAAATACCAATTCACCCCCCCCCCCCCCTCTTGGTTAGCTAGCTTGGGACTAAGTTCATAGAGCTTAACATCCCTAACGATCTTTCACAAACGTGACTCTCCTTTAGCCCTCACAGCTAGGCAGAGAAGCCTTTACAAGAACCTCCTTTTTGCCACCCGGCAAGGCAGAGAACCTATCTCCTTTTGCTTCCTCCTGAAGCTAGCAGAGAACTACAACCAGAAGCTAACTCCTTACCTCTACTGACCCTTCCACGGACTAGAAACTCTAGACGAAGAAGAAGCAGAGCGATCCTTGAAGCAACCCTTGTGAATCCCCTCACAAGCTCCCCCTCATAAGATCCTCTCTCTCTCCCTCTCTCTCTTTTTCTCCTCAAGGCCTTCTCAGGTCAAGGCAGCAGCCAAAGGTTATTCATAATGTTGAACAAGAGCTCTTAAATAGAAGAGCTTCAAAGGAGCTCATTAATTGCAAGTTGCCGACAATATCGTCCAGGCCGATATGGACATCGGCCTGGCCGATTAGTACAAATCTTAGGAGATCGGCCAGAGCATCGCCCTGAATGCAAACTGGACGATTTAAAATTGGCTTTATCATCCAGGCCAATCTCATGATCATCCCGGCCGATCAGTTCAAATCAGAGGAAAATCATCCAGAGCATCTCCCTGAATACAAGCTGGCCGATATATATCGTCCTGAAGTAACTAAGGTTTTTGAATAGATCGTCCTGGCCAATCCTGTGATAGTCTAGGACGATATGATCTTATCAATCATCCTTAATTACTCCCTTGATTTCCTGATCAATTAAGGCATAATTTGTTAATATCGTCCAGGCAGATCAATGATCGTCCTGGCCGATTAATTAAAAATATAGTATACCTTAATTGTCTATGGTGGCAACTTCTTTCTGTTTTGAGCTTATCGTCCTGGCTGATACACGTATCGTCCAGGCCGATACACGTATCGTCCAGGCCGATCTATTAATGATGGCTCCCTTAATTAAGAATCCTTATTTAGACTTTCTGTTTTAAGCCCGATCGTCCAGGACGATGTAAATATCGTCCTGGCCGATATGAGTAAAAATAGAAATTCTAAGTCTCTCAAGTGTGTGTGTGTGTAGGGTTACTTAGCATCAGTCTCTTTGTCCATTACAAGTAGACTCAAGAAGTAAAAAAACAAAGTATAGACTGACACAACCCTAGACCTACGCAATCCTGAACTGGCTTCGTCTGTTCGTCTGATCTTTGATTCCTGAAAAGTTAGAAGAAACAAGTAGTCCCAGAGAATCAATAGTGTTTGTCAATTATCAAAACATAAGGCATGAAAGTAGGTTTGCAACAAAAACTCCCTTAGAATCTCTTTAATAACCAAAATATTTTTAAGAGTCAATTAAGAGAGTTTTTTTAATAAGGCCTCAAAAAACCATAAAATTTTAATTTTGTCACTTTTGTTCATACAATAAGATTTAAGATCATACATTATAAATAGTTCAAAAAGTAGAGATCATTATCTATAATGGAACAATCATGGGATGAACTATTCAAGATTTATATACATATCATATATTATGATATTCAAATCATATGGTATAAATAGTTCAATGTTCTTATGTTCATATAGGATGATCGTAGGGATGATTGAAATCATCTCAGCTTATTGTACGTTGAGATCTATGGCATACAATATGATCTTACATAATAACTAAACCTTAATTTTGATTGACTAAACATGGGGATTAATTTATGTAATTTCAAATATCATATTGTAGGAAGGTGCCTGTATAGTATAAACTCATAAACTAAAAATACTTACTTAAATTTATAAACAAATCTTATTATATGATTAGGTTAAAAATATTAATTATAGAATTAGTTATTATTAATGATTTTATAAATAACTCAATATAATCTAGATCATACTATATGATTAGTTCACAAATATAAAAATTCATTTTGTCATTTCCTAGTGTGTGAGTGTACGGTCGCCAAAATAACCTACACCTTACATGGCTTAGAATCAAAAAATATAAAATTAAGGAAATCAAAAGTATGAAATCTTTCAAGACATTCTATCCTATCCAATCTTATTCCTAGAATGATCTTGAACTGTATATAATGTATCTAAAATTTTAGTAACACAAAAAATATTATACAATACAAATGCTAGGAAAAATAAAAATTCAATCAATAATATTTGTTAACATCAAAATCACAAGCTCGGGATCTTGGTTTATAGCATTCTCCCTTTTTATGATGGAAAAAAAACTTTATTGAAATTGCAAGTTAATTTTATTCCTTCCTATGCTCAACCTCACTATGTTCAGTATTAAAAAATAGGGCCCCTTAAAGAATTAAAATTGTGCCTACATGTAATCTTAAATCCAAAACTTATTGCTTCAACCAAAGGACTTGGGCTACACAACTCCCTAAAGCAATGTACTCAGCTTCAGCAGTAGAAAGTGCAATAGAGTTTTTCTTTCTATTAGACTAGGAGATTAAAGACTATCCTATGAATTGGTAATTCCCAAAAGTTCTCTTTCTATCCACCTTACATCCTATAAAAATTAGAATCAAAATATACAATTATCTCAAAAGAAGTGCTATACCTAGGGTACCAGATTCCTAAGTTTTGGATTCCTAAGAGATACTAAGAATTCTCTTAACTGCAGTTAGGTGGGATTCTTTAGGATCATCTTGAAATCTAGAACACAGACAAACACTAAACATTATATTAGGTCGGTTAGCAATCAGGTAAAGTAAATATCCAATCATCCCTCTATACGTCTTTGAATTAATTGATTTTTCATTTGGGTCCTTATCCAACTAAACACTGGAGGTCATGGGAGTATTAATTGGCTTGGCTTTATCCATTTCATAATTCTTTAAGATATTATTTATATATTTTGATTGATTTAGAAATGTTCTATCATCCAATTATCATATGCTAAACACAAAAATGTAGGATAACTCTCCCATCATACTCATCTCAAACTCCTTACTTATTATTTTAAAAAAATCATCACATAGCCTTTTATCAGAAGATCCAAAAAGTATATTGTTAACATAGATCTGAACAATGAGTAAATCCTCTCCTACTTTCCTCAAAAAAAGGGTGGTGTCTACACTCCCCTTAACAAACTTCCTCTCTAGTAAGAATGTGCTAAGCCTCTCATACCAAACTCTGGGTGCCTGCTTTAATCCATATAAGACCCTTTTTAATTTAAAAATATGATTTAGAAATTGGAAACTCTCAAAACCTGGGGGTTGCTCTACAAACATATCCTCCCTTTATTACCACATTTAAAAAGGCACTCTTAGTGTCCATTTGAAAAAAGCTTAAATCCCTTATAACAGGAAAAGGCTAATAGCACTCTAATGGCTTCAAATCCAAACAAATCCATGTGAAGAACTTCTAAAGGTCTAGAGGTGCTAATATCCTTAATGGAGTGAAAAGAGGAATGACTTGCTTCCCTAATTGGCAGGCATCACAAAGGTGGTCTTTAGAGAATTTAAGCTTGGGGACACCACTAACTAAGTCTTTCTGGGTTACTCTCCTAAGGGTTTTCATACTGATATGACATAACCTCCTGTTCTACAACCATGAATCATCAGCAGTAGTTTTTAAGCAAAATAAAGCAGCATATTTAATATTATTTAAATCAAGCATGTAAATATTATTGATCCGCTTTTCTTGCAAAATACTATTATTATTTAATCTTATAATGCAAGTATTAGCCAAAAATTTTATGATGAAGCCCTTATCGCAAAGCTGACTGATGCTGAGCATTTTGTGTTTTAGTTCATCGACAAGCAAACTATTTTCAATCAAAAGGTTCTTGGAGTTTCTAATTATACCTGAGTCCACCACTTTCCTGGTTATGTTATCTCCAAGAGTAACCTTGCCTCAAGCCCTAGCCTCTAGTGAAGAAAAGATGAAGGTTATCTACCTTCACTAGGAGGGTGAAAAAGGGCATCGGTACTCTGCCACATTGGGTTGGTATAAGAGAGTTTGTAAGGGCTTCTCTACCTTACTGTGGGCCAAAAGGAGAATCATTTTTATTTAGTTAAATACCTAAGAAGAAGTCTCCAAGGAGTGGATGTAGGTCTTGTTTGGACTGAACCATCATAAATTTGGTGTTCTTATATTCACTTTTATTTTTTTGTATTTTATTTCTTAGCAATTTAAAGTTTTGTGGTTGACAAATCTTTTGAGATAATCATATCTAAACAACTACATACTCAAGGATCGTTGCTAAAATTTTCTATAAATGATTTTAAAAGATCTAATAATTTTTTTAAAATTACCAATTCCCCCCCCCCCCCCCCCCCCCCCCCCCCCCCCCCCCCCCCCCTCGGTTAGCCTTGGGATAGTTCAATAAGGTCTAAAAACCTACACAAACTTTCACAACTTATCCTAGATTTCTTTCTTAGTAATACATACAAAGACTCTTATATAATCTTCATATTTTAATACAAACAAAATAAAGTTTAAATATTTGGCATTCAGTTGAGCTAATTCTCTATCCTCAATACTCCATTCAATCAAAGGTATATTAATTTTTACACCATTAACTATATGTGATAGTAGAAAGTGACTAGTTTGTATTAAATGCTACATACAAAAACTAATTGATTGTAGAAAAGTGGACATGTGAATTTTCATGTAATCAAATGGATTACTATCTAAAAGTGGCGGACGAGTTATTGAATAACCCTCCATGGTATTTCAATTTCCAAAGTGTGTCATGGATCATTTTTTTCAAGGTTTTCTAAAATGCTACTCGTGAGACCCACTCTGATACCAGTTGAAAGTTCATGTGAGGATGTTAAGCCTCATTGAACTGACCCTGTGAACACCAAGAAGGGGGTAAAATGATACCTTTTTAAAAACCTTTTTTATTTTTTAAAAATAGTTTTTGAAAACTTCATTACCAAATTTAAATATCAAAATTGAAATAGATATCTAATAGTGTAACGGCAGTAAATGTATGTATTATTGGTGTTTTGATTTTGTAAAAAGTACAAGACATAAATACTAAAATTTTTCTTTTTTTTTTAAATGAGTCAAACCACTCACAATGTTCACAAAAGATAACTACAAGAAAATAAATTTCAAGAAATATAAAGTGTGGATATTAAAATGCTTAATGAAAAACACATAAAAAATACACTGGATTTTATAGTGGTTCAGTCAATTAATGACCTACATCCACTCCCTAGAGTCCTCCTCTCCACGTATTTCACTAAACCTTTAGTGTCTCTCCTTTAGCCCCCTAGCAAGATAGTGAGTCACTTTTAAGAATCACTTACACCAATCTAATGCAATGGAGAACCAAAATCCTTTTCATCCCCTTGGTAAGGTAGAAAACATTGGAAGTTCTTTTCATCCTTCTATTGAAGGCAGCGTACGTAAAAGATTTTTCACCCTCCTGGTGAAGGTAGAGAACCCAAATGATCTTCAAACTTAAAGTCTTTCTCCACAGAGCAACCCCAAGAAAGCAATAAAGCCACTAGAGGAATCAAAGTGCAAGCCTGCTTAAAGCAACCATATGGAAACCCCTCATATTAAGAGAGTTTTAAAATATGGCTTCAAAAAACCCTCATGAATAACATGACCTTCTCCTAATTAAATGCTCTAAGACCTCTCACAAAGCTACCTTAGAATATCTTAAATAGCCAAAAGATTTCTAAGAATCAATTAGGAGAGTTTTTAAACAAGGCTTCGAAAAATCCTAAAATTTCAATTACGTTTCTTTTATTCATACAAATGATCCAAGTTTGTACAATACGAATAGTTCAAAAACTAAAGATTATTTGGTATGATGAAAAAATCATGGGACAAACTGTTTATGTTCAATATATTGATCGTGCATTATGATCTAGAGATCATATGGTACGGTTAGTTCAATTATCTTATATTTATACAAGATGTTAACTAAAATGATTGGAAACCATCTCAACTTATCATATGGTATGATCTATATATCATATTATATTATCTACCATATTAATCAAACCTAAATTTGATTGAATAAACATAAGGATTAATTAAAGTAAGTTTTTAAATATCATACTATATAATGTTGTTCGTATAGTATAAATATAATAAACTTAGAAATTAAAATACTTACAAATTCAATTGGCGGCTAGGATTTCTATTTTAATCATATCATTCAATATGATATGGATTATATTATACAATTAAATAAAATTATTAATTATAGATTTAGCCGTTATTAATGATTTTATAAATAACTAACCATAGTATAGATTTGAATCATACGATATCATTATTTCAAAAATTTAAACATTTATTTTCTCATTTCCCAATGTGTGTGTGCACGGTCACCAAAAAAATATACACTCTTACATGGGTTAAAATTAAGAAATATAAAATTAAAGAAACTAAAAGTATAAAATCTTTCAACACATCTTATTATACCCAATCTTGAGTCCATAATGATCTTAAATGGTGTATGATGTACTTAAAATGTTAGTACACATAGAAATAAATGTACAATGCAAATGTTAGGAGAAAAGAAAATTGAATCAATAATATTATCATTAAAATAATAGGCTCGAGATCCTAGATTGCCACAATACAACACATAAAATACTATGTAATTTACACTTTTCAGCATGACAATACTCCATTTTAATATTTCTAATGGTTCTTGTTTCCTCTGTCAAAGCTATACATCACACTAGATTTTAACTACACATATGGCCATTGTATGCATTAAATTTACAATGGGAAATATTGAAAAATTATTATTTCCATTAAAGAATAAGATCCTACATTAGTACTTAATATGCTTTTTATATCAACAACCCAAAATAGCCAGATATGGAAAAAATAATATGCAAACTCATATTCTTTTTATTCATAGAAGAATAAAGTATAAGAGAAGTAAGAAGTTTATCACCATGATGGATCTAAGTATTTTCTCTGCATTCCTCTTCTACTTATAGAGGTTAGTCCCTCTAAAGATTGTATCATGAACTTCCTTAGTCTCCCTTAGACTTTACTCTAAGGGGGAACTAAAGATATATAATAAAAAATTACTAAATTGCACTCAGAGAACCGAACTCACAATATAATAGAATTGACTTTTATTTATAGAAAGTACTATATCATACTTAATTGTTGCAGCGCTTGATAGGGTGGCACCACGGAGTTGAAAGTTAACAAGAACCTTATCTCTCTAATGTTGGCTCCATTGTAGTGTTAGGTGGTGTGGCATGGTTACAAATTGAATTGCTTTATATATTCACTAAGTTATAATAGCTCGTAGAAATTATAAATACTCCACCGTGGTGTTGTGTTGTGAGTGTTGTGGTGCTAGGAATGACTTTTTGACACTACAGCTCTGGAAAGGTTGGTGCTCCAATATTAAATTTTCATGAGACACCCAATATTGTGATGTTGATTTTTGGCATAGCAACACTATGTACTTACATTTGCTACACCATAATGCTTATAAATAAAGAATTTCAGTGTCGTCATATTAAAATTGGTGCTTCAGTGTGGATCAAATAGCACTATCATATTAAACTTGATGTCATTATGATGCTGCCTAATATTTGTAAATTTGTCTTTTCCCTACATAATTCCTATACAAAAATTATTGAAACAATACTTTTTTTTGTATCTAACATAACAAAAATAATACAAAATTTGTACTTATCAATAATATCTAATTTATAGTCACTAGGACACAAACTAAAGTTGTTAGAATTATGGAGGTCCCTGCTAAACCAACTACTACTCAAGCCAGTATTAAGGGTGGGTCTGTAGATTCTTCAGTAGCTACTAACCCTCAGCCCATTCCATATTGACTTGCCCATACATATTGACTTGCCCATAGATTGTTAATAATAAAAATTATAAACCAATAGTTTCTTTTGAGCATCCAACCAATAGTAAATTTGAGATTGGGTCATCTTTTATTGTCACTCGAATGACCAAATCCTAGCACCATAACATGAATCATCATCTAAGACGGAGGGCCGAGAAGGCCAAGTTCTTAAAAGAGGATATGTTGATTACTGTTGCTACTAAAGTAGTAATAAAATATATCCTAAAGTTCTTAAAAAGTGTATTAATTATTTACAATTTACTGGAATTCAATTCCTTCTAGTATAGGATGCTGCAAGAAAGATAAATATTATTCATATAGTATACTCTCCTCCTCCTATCATTCAAAAAACTCCTATTCTACATTCCTTATCCAAAAGGAAAAGAAAATTTAAATCATTCTTAGGGTGATTAATTCATGGTTATAACACTTGTTAGGGTCAGTCAAAGAATGAATTTCTAAAGAGTGTGAATGATGTCATCTCTACATAAGCTAAATCATGCTCATTCATAAAAAGGGTGATCTCCCCACCTCCAATGAAGAGATTTTTTGCAAATCAGTAATCAAGATTGAGATTATGATTTTTTATAATAACAAAATATTATTATTATGATTTTATTATTCTTCTCCTAATATATATTTGATATTTCTAGTTGTTTTTGTGAGTATTAATATTTCAGGGAAATCATATATTAGTCCAGCTTGTTGAAGACTTCAAGATAAGGTAGAATAAGATTTCATGTAAAAGAGTTTGTGTATCTTTATTTTTGTATTTTTAAAGACTGAGCAAGTGTAATTATAATTGGGTAACCATGTACATGCACGAGGGGAGAGTGATAACTTTTTTTTAAAGGCTGATGGTACTATACAATATATAATCATACTATATGATTTGACTTAGTTTTTTCTCTAGAAACTAGTTACTCAAACCATGTCTTGATTTTCTTAACTGATCATATTGTGTGATATATAATCATACAGTTGACTAACAGTGTATGAAATTTTGTTCATATCAGATCATACCATACAAACTTATTCATTTTGAATCATTCATACTATACGATGATAAGTCATACAGATGACAACAATGTATGAAATTTGGTTAGTACCAGATCATATTGAATGATGGATAATTATTTTAAGTTGTTCATATTATACGATGTCAAGTCATACAGATGATTGACATTGTATAAAATTTGGTTTGTACCAGATTATACTGAAAGATGGATAGTTATTTTGAAATGTTCATACTGCATAATGTCAAGTCGTACAGATGACTAATAGAGTATGAAATCAGGTTCGTACCTAATCGTACCATTAGAATATATTCATTTTTGAACTATTTGTACTATATAATATAAAGTCATACAGAAGACCCATAGTGTAAGAAACTAGTTCATCCTAGTTTGTACTAAATGAAGCCATAATTTTTTAATTATTCGTTACAGATGATCAATGATTGTATACTACGAACTGTGGACAGTTCTCTTGAAAAAAAATTAATTTTTGGATAGTTATTCATGTTTTTTCTATAAATAGTGTCCTAAAACTATTATCCTTAACCATTTCTTCAAATTTTGTCTTGAGAGTGACTATTAGGAGTGTGTTTGATATAGATTTTGATATTAGAGAGTGAGAGATCTAGTGAAAGGGAATTGTGAGAGGGTTTCACAAGGTTGCCCAAAGTGAGGATCTCTTATTCTTCTTCTAATTTCTTTCCAACTTCTTTGGAGTCGCCTAAGAGAATATCTCCAAGACTGGATCAAGGTTCTTTGCCTTCACTAAAAAAGTGAAAAAGATATGAAGATTCTCTGCCTTGACTAGGTGGGTGAAAAAGGATGTGTAGGTACTCTACCTTCACCAGGTGGGTGAAAAAGGATAAGAAGGTATGCTACCATCACTTAAAGAGTGTAAAAGGTAATGGTTCTCTATCACAATGGGTTGATGGAAGAGATTTTATAAGGGCTTCTCCGCTTTGCTATGGGGGCAAAAGGAGAGTCACTTTTGATTAGTGTAATACCTAGAAAAGGAGTCTCCATGGAGTAGACATAGGTCTTGTTGGACCAAACTACTATAAAATTTGGTGTTCTTCTGTTACTTTTTTTTTCTATATTTTATCTCACTTCTCTTTTTATTGGTGGTTGAAAGATTATCTATAAAAGTCATTATTATAATTAACTACATATTTCAATATTATTATTTATAATCTTCTAAAAAGATTTTAATAAGTGGTTTTCCAAAATCTAAGATTTTTTTTTAAATAATCAATCCCCACCTCTTGGTTAGCCTTGGGACAATTCTATAAGGTCTAACAACCTAAACGAAACTTTTAAGTGGTATTAGAGCCAATTTCAAAAAATAAAGTTTAGACTACTTTTTTAAAAATGATCATGGCTAATTTTAGAAACTAAAAAATTACTGAAGGTTATTCGATCACTAGACCACCTTTATTTAACAATATTCCTTTTGATTTCTGGAAAACTCACATGTCTACTTTTATGCAATCACTTGACTATCATAATTGGATGTTAGTATAAGAATGTTATACTAAACCTGCTAGAATAGTATATGACATTAGAATTGAAACACCATGTACTGAATGGACTGTATAAGAAAGGGACTTAGCACATTTACATGCAAAATATTTAAACAATTTTTTCATGTCTTAAAATCTTAGGATTATATAGGTGTTTCAACTTTTAAAACCAGAAAGGAAATTTGGGATAGATTTTGCATAACTTGCATAACTTATTAAGGGACAAATGAGGTAAAATAAACTAGGTTAAACATTTTATTACATGACTGTGAACTTTTTTGCATGAAACTAAATGAGTCAATTTATGATATATATATATAAGGTTTACCCAGATTGTTACCTCATTGCATGCTTTAGGTAGAGAGCTTACAAATTTAGAAAAAGTAAATAATATTTTATATTATTTGCCTACTACTTATGATGCAAAGATAACTGTTATTACTGAGTCTAAAGACTTAAATGCATATTCTATTAATAATTAGCTTGGATCACTTATTACTTATGAGCAAGCAGTGACACAAAGATAGATTAATATATATGATAAAAGGAAGGACAGATGTATAGCTTTAAAGATTGATAATTCAGAAAGTGATCAATTAATGCTATAAAATAATGAAGATATTGCTCTCATGACTAAGCATTTCAAAAGTTTCCTTAAGAGAAAGCAACAACAACATCAACATTGGAACAAAGGTAAGTTCATTAAAAATCCAAGGATTTCTAATAAAGTCAATTGTTATGAATGCAATAAGTCTGGACATATAAAGACAGATTGCCCAAATTTTAAAACTAATCCTAATGAGGTGAAAGTTAAAAAGAAAAATCATGTCATAAAATGCAAGAAGAGAAGTCAAAGAGTTTTCTGGGGTGTCTTAGCTTCAGACTCTTCAGAAATACAAGCAGAATAGGAGGTTACAAACTTGTATTTATTGGTAGATAAGCTTGATCATTCAGATCAAGAGGAGGTATGTGACCTATCCTATAATAACTTATTTGATTTCTCAGAAAATTCATAATGCATAGGAAACTCAAAAATTATATGCAAATCTTTATATTAAGTATCTAAATTTATAAAAGGAGCATGAAAATCTGAGGAAAGATCAAGCAAATATAGATAGAAATCACATGACCTTGCTAAATGAATTTAATAGTTTGAATAAGGAGTATGATTTATTGAAAACATCTTATAATAAACTTGAAAATGATTTTAAGGACTTTATAATTGAATCAGATCAAAGAGAACAAGAGTTGAAAGTTGAACATTCAATTTTAGAAAGTACAAACTTATATCTTAAAGAAAAGTTGAAAGCTTTTACGGAAGATAAGACACCTCCCACACTTAAACAATTTTACAATCCTGATCAAAAGCATATAATTTCAAAATCTAGGAAAATATATTATAACTCACATAGATTGGTAAATTGTTTTCCTGGTATTAAATGAATTTCATGTGGAATAATGGGGCATATTTCCCATACTTGCACTATTCATCATAGAACACATCTAGTATAAAGACCTAAGATGCATCAATCATAGCATATGAAACATGCCTCTAAATTATCATTATCAAGAGAAGAACCTAAATTTATTTGGGTTTCCAAGTTTATCATTTGATAATTTTGTAGAAATGTTATTATGTAAGCCTTCGTGAGAGTATTTGGTACTTAGATAGTGGATGTTCAAAGCATATGACTAGAGATACAAATTAATTAGTACTGTTGGAGGCCAGGATAAGAGGTAATGTGACACTTGGAGATAACAACATCAAGAGAGTAGTAGGATCATGTATGATTGGCAATACGAATAATTTTCTAATTGAAAATATTTTATTGGTGGAAGGATTGAAATATAATTTGCTAAGTATTAGTCAGCTTTGTAATAAGAGTTTTAAAATAAAATTTTTACCTACAAGATGCATTATAAGCCAAAATAGAGTTGATGTGTTATAAGTAAATAGGATAAATAATGTTTACATGTTTGATTTAAATTTTGTTAAATCTTTTAATATTTTTTTATCTAAAACTATTACGGATGAATCTTTGTTATGTAATAGAAGACTTTGTCATGCAAACATGAAAAATTTTAAAAAGATTACCTGTAAGGAATTGGTAAGAGGCATACCCAAATTAGACTTCACAAAGGATCATATGTATGATTCATGTCAATTGAGGAAAGAAGTCAAGTCTTTTCATTCAATTAAGGATGTTAGAACTAGCAAACCCTTAGAAGTCCTCCATATGGATCTCTTTTAACCATTAACACTGTAAGTCTAGTAGGGAATACTTTTGGGTATGTGATTGTTGATGATTATTCAATGTTCACTTGGATTAGATTTTTATCTCATAATAGTGAATCATTTGAAGAGTTTGTAAATTTTTCTACTTGGATTCAAATAAAACTAGGTTATAAAATTCTTGCAATTTATAGTAATAATAGAGGAGAATTTTAAAATGAAAATTTTGAAATTTCCTGTAAAGAACAAGGGATAGATCACAATTTTTTAGCCCCTAGGAATTCTTAAATAGAATGGGGTTGTTGAAAGGAAGAAATGAACTTTAGTTGAAGCTGTAAGAGATATGTTTGCTTAATATGCACTTTCTAAATATTTTTGGGATGAAATAATTAGTACAACATATTATGTTTTGAATAGAGTGAATATTAGATCTAAGCTGAACAATACATCCTATGAACTTCTTAAGGTAGAACACCCAACCTCTCTACCTATATGTTTTTAGATGTAAGGTGTTTATACATAAGAATGGAAAAAAACTTTTAGAAAAATTTGATCCTAAATCTGATGAGGGAATTTTTTTAGGATATTCAAGTGTTGGCAAATCCTATAGAGTTTTTAATAAATAGACTTTGGTAGTATAGTAGACCACTCATATAGTTTCTGATGAATCTGATATTTATGTAGGGTCTAGGTTGGAAGAAGAAGATATTGAAGAGAATACCTAAGAAATTGAAAATGTAAATTTTAAAGAAAAGGTTGAAATAGAAAATAAGTTGCCTAGAGAATGGAAATATCCTAAAAGTCATCCTAAAGAACTAATTTTAGGAGACCCAAGTAAAGGTGTTATGACTAGGCATGAGCTTAACAAAGAAGTGAATAACTTAGCATTTATTTTAATGATTGAATCCACTAATATACATCAAGGACATTCTACTAAATTTTAGATTTTAGCTATCCAATAAGAATTGTATTAATTTGTTAGAAATAATATTTAGGAATTGGTATAAAGACCAAAAAATCAAAATATTATTGGAACTAAGTGAGTTTTCAAAAATAAGATGAACGAACAAGGTGTAGTGGTTATAAATAAGGCAAGATTAGTGGCCAAGGGGTATAATCAAATAGAAGGAATTGATTTTGATAAGACTTTATCCCCTATAGCGAGACTTGAAGCAATAAGGGTTCTTCTAGCTTTTGCCTATTTTAAAGGATTTAAATTATTTTAAAAGGACATTAAAAGTGCTTTTCTTAATAGGGTGATAAAAGAGGATATTTATGTTGAGTAAACTCCAGGTTTTGAAAATGCATTGTTTTCTAATCATAGTTTTAAATTAAAGAAATTTTATGGACTAAAACAGGCACCTAGGACATGGTATGATAGGTTAAGCATTTTTCTACTAGAAAAATCTCTTATCAAAGGAAGTGTGGACACCACTCTCTTCATAAAAAGGGTATGAGATGACACTCTTATTGTTCAAATTTATATTGATGATATCTTGTTTGGATCCACTAATAAAATCTTTGTGATGATTTTTTAATAATAATGGGTAAGAAATTTGAAAAGAGTTTGATGAGAGACTTGAGATAATTTATTGGTTTTGGCATAAAGTAGAGAGAGGATGGAACCTTTCTTAGTCAATCAAAATACATTAAGGACATCCTTAAAAAATATAAAATAAATAATATTAAACCAATAAATACACCCTTGAGTCCCTCAGGTTAATTAGATAAGGATTCTAAAGGCAAATATGTTGATCAAAAGAAATTTAGATGGATGATTGCATTATTACTTTATTTAACTACAAGCAGACATGATATTATATTTAGTGTTTATCTGTGTGCTAGATTTCAAGCTAATCCAAAAAAATCTCACCTGACTCCTGTTAAAAATTTTTTGAGATATCTTTAAGGAACTCAAAATTTAGGGATTTGGTATCCTATGCATAGCACCTCTTTTGAAATCAATGAATATTTTGATTCAAATTTGGTCAGGTGTAGGTTAATAGAAAGACTACTTCTGAAACTTGTTAATTCATAGGGAACTCCTTAGTCTCCTGATCTACAAAAAAATAACATTTAGTAGCTCTTCTACTACTAAAGCAAAATACATAGCCTTAGGAAGCTATGTAGTATAAGTTGTTGCAAATCTATTTTCATGACTTATGTTTTGATGATTGACAAACACTATTGATTCTCTTGGACTGCTTGTTACTTCTAACTTTTTAGGAATCGAAGATCGGATGGACAAACGAAGCCAGTTCAAGGTTGTGTAGGTTTAGGGTTGACTCAGTCTGTACTTTGTTTTTTCTCTTCTTGAGTCTACTTGTAATGATCAAAGAGACTGATGCTAAGTAACCCTACACATACACACTTGAGAGACTTAGAATTTCTTTTTTTACTCATATCGGACAGGATGATATTTACATCGTCCTGGACGATCAGGTTTAAAACAGAAAGTCTAAATAAGGATTCTTAATTAAGACAGCCGTCATTAACAGATCATCCTCAACCATACGTGTATCGACCAGGACGATAAGCTCAAAATAGAAAGAAGTTGCCGCCATAGACAATTATGGTATACTGTATTTTTAAATAATCAGCTAGGACGATCATTGATCGGCCTGGACGATATTCACAAATTATGCCTAAATTGATTAGGAAATCAAGGGAGTAATTAAGGATGATTGATACGATCATATCATCCTGGACGATCGCAGGATCGGCCAGGACGATCTATTCAAAAATCTTAGTTACTTCAGGATGATAAATAACGGCCAGCTCGAATTCAGGGCGATGCTCTGGATGGTTTTATTCTGATTTGAACTGATCGGCCGGGACGATCGTGAGATCGGCCTAGACGATCAAGCCAATTTTAAATCGTCCAGTTTGCATTCAGGACGATGCTCTGGCCGATCTTCTGAGATTTGTACTGATCGGCCAGGCCGATGTCCATATCGGCCTGGACGATATTGTCGGCAACTTGCAATTAATGAGCTCCTTTGAAGCTCTTCTATTTAAGAGCTCTTGTTCAACATTATGAATAACCTTTGTGCTGCTGCCTTGACCTGAGAAGGCCTTGAGGAGAGAAAGAGAGAGAGGGAGAGAGAGAGGATCTTGTGAGGGGGAGCTTGTGAGGGGATTCACAAGGGTTGCTTCAAGGATCGCTCTAGTTCTTCTTCATCTAGAGTTTCTCATCTGTGGAAGGGTCGGTAGAGGTAAGGAGTCAGTATCTGGTTGTGGTTCTCTGCCAGCTTCAGGAGGAAGCCAAAGGAGATAGGTTCTCTGCCTTGCCGGGGTGGCAAAAAAGAGGTTCATTGTAAAGGCTTCTCCGCCTAGCTGTGGGGGCTAAAAAAGAGTCACGTTTGTAGTGCAATACTCGGAGGGCACCTCAGGGGAGTGGACGTAGGTTGAGTTAACCGAACCACTATAAATTTTTGTGTTCTTGTTTCTTACTTCCGCACTTTTAAATTCCGCATTTATTTTTCTCGTGATGTGATTTTAGTTTATGTGATTTTTGTTCTTTGAAAAAAGAATTTTTTAAAATACCAATTCACCCCCCCCCCCTCTTGGTTAGCTTGGGCCAGTTTCATAAGTCTTAACATCCCTAACGAACTTTCAAGTGGTATCAGAGCACTTTATAGTGTCATTTGAGAACTTTCAAGTGGTATCAGAGCGGGATTCATAAAAAATGAGTTTGAAAACTTTTTGAATTTTGATCCATGGCTAACCTTGAGAATCGTAACACTACGTAAGGTTATTCAATTACATTACCTCCCTTGTTTGACAACTTACCTTTTGATTTCTGGAAAACCCGTAAGTCAACGTTTTTATAATATACTGATTATCGCATGTGGATACTTATCAAACAAGGTTATTCTCCACCTTCTCATGAAATTAATGGTATTAAAACTGAAGTTGCTTTTACTTAATGGACTTTCAATGAACGAGATTTAGCTCAATTGAATGCAAAA
Organism: Dendrobium nobile; assembly: GCA_022539455.1. Taxonomy (NCBI): domain Eukaryota; kingdom Viridiplantae; phylum Streptophyta; class Magnoliopsida; order Asparagales; family Orchidaceae; genus Dendrobium; species Dendrobium nobile. Next base: position 34,927,058 of record CM039724.1, on the reverse strand, counting down.
TGTTTGAACTATTTTTTCTGTGCTTTAAAATCTGAGGATTGCATGCATGTCTCCACTTGCAAAACTGGTAAAAAAATTTGGGATAAATTGTGTATCACCTATGAAGGCACTAATGAGGTTAAACAATCCCATTTGAATATTCTCTTGCATGACTACAAACTTTTTCGTATGAAATCTCATGAATCGATTTCTGACATGTATACTAGGTTTACTTAGATAGTTACTTCACTGCATGCATTAGGAAAAGAACTTTCAAACTATGAAAAAGTAAACAAGATTTTGAGATGCTTGCCTTCGTCATATGATGCTAAAATCACTCCAATCACTGAATCTAAGGATTTAAACACTTATTCTATTGATAACTTACTTGGCTCACTCATTGCTTACGAGTAAGGGGTGAATCAAAGAAATCTTGATGTAGGTGATAAGAAGAAGGAGAAAATAGTTGCACTGAAGGCGCACAAATCAGATTCTAAATCTTCCGGGTCTGAAAGCGATGAAGTTGCCTTCATCACAAAGCAATTCAAAAGTTTTCTAAGGAAGAAACAATAGCATCATCAAAATTGGAGAAAAGGTAAGGATCATAAACATGTTAAAGGATCTTCTGATGTTGTTTGTTATGAATGCAGGAAACTAGGACATATGAGAACTGATTGCCCGACACTTCAAGATAGCACAAGAAAGAAAAAGATTGAGGAGAAACCCAAGTTTAGGAAGGACAAGAAGAGAGTCCAAAAGGCGTTCTAGGCAGAATCTGGTACTGATTCCTCTAAAACTGAACCAGAGAAAGAGACTACAAACTTGTGCTTAATGGGGGAAGATCATTTTGAGCAAAGTGATGAGGAAGAGATATGTAAACCAACCTATGATGAATTATTTGAGATTTGTGAGAAAATCCATGCATCTTACAAAAAACTTAAGAAGACTCATGCTAGCTTAAAAGTGGAACTTTTTGCAAAAAGAATATGAAGTCATTCTTAAAGATCATTCAATGATTGATTCAAATCGCATGGCTCTTCTTGATGAATTTGATGATTTAAACAAAAAGTATTTGGAATTAATTGATGAACATAATGCATTAAAAGTTTCACACATCTCACTTAATTCTGATCTTAAGAAATCTAAAGAGATTGAGAAAAATTTGAGGATTAATAATGATGCATTAAAAAGAACTAACTTGAGGATTCAAAATGATTTGGATACATGTAAGAAAAATTGGATGACATCTACTTTTGATCATAAGCCAGAACCTAGGAAGAGGCATTATAACTCAAACCATTTAAGAAACCCTTTTCCTGGAGTTAGATGTTTTTTATGTGGCATGCTAGGACACATCTCACACACTTGCACCATTCACCATAGTACACATTGGGTGTGGAGACCTAAGATGCATGATTCACAACTTACCATATCTGCATTGCATTCTACTTTTTCTAAGAAGGGACCCAAACCTGTTTGGGTTCCTAAATCTGACTGTTGTTGAGTTTTGAAGGAATGCTCTCATCAAAGACCTCATGGGAGCATAGGATAACTGGACATATGAAGGCTCGCAGCTCATAAATGCTTAAACTTGCTGCTTCAATAATTTCTTGAAATGTGTGTTTGTATCAGTGTGTTTTATTTCTGCTTTGTAGTTATTTTAATTTGTTTTGTTTTCACTTTTCTTTTATAATTGGTTTTCCATATGTTGAATCTTTTCAAGATTTTAGATTTTAGAGTTTTGAAGATAGTGTTTAGCTTTTCTAAAATTGGTTAAAGGGAGAAACACCGTTGATGGTTTCCCTCCTTCCGACCTTTGTTTAGTGGTATGATTTTCTTCTCTAAACAAAAGTCTAACTCATTTTAGCCAATGGTTTTTAAAACTAAGATTCTTTCTAGCTTGCTACAATAATCTATCTTGTACATAATATCCAAAGTTCTTATATATCTTTCAAGTTATTTAAAATCTTTCCATTGCTTTCATCATATGACTTTGATTTTGTTTTGTGACTTGTTCTTCCCTATGTTAGAGAGAGAGCTCCTATTCTCTAATATTTGGATGATATACTCACAACTAAGGGTCTTTTTAAGGGTTTTTGTTAAAGAGCTTTTAGCTTGCAAAAATTAAAAAGGAAAGAGGACAATGATGCCAAATTGAAAAAAAAATACACAAAAGTGTATCAAAAATCAAGATGCTCAAAGAGCCAATTCAAAGACAAAAGAGGCATAAAATGAGTCCACTAAATTCAAGCTACTATCTCTTCTCTAAACTCTTAAAACTTAGAAAACTCATTGATTATTTGATGATTTCAAAGGCTTGATTTCAAATTCCATGATTGAGACAAATTACTTTGTTTTATTATTTATGAGATTTTTTCTTTGTAAATAAGTTTTGATTGGATCTTCTTTTTGCCCAATTAGTTTTATTCTGAGTTAAGCTTTTTGCTTTTTCAAAAGAAAACTTGTGTCATAAAGAACGTCTGATCCAGGGTTAACAGAATCGGATATTCTACCTTTGTCTGATTAGGATTGGCTAAACTCCTTGATCTTGTGGAACTCTAAAGTTTAATTATTTATGAACTTCTCATATGAAGCCTTGATAAAACAAAAGAAAATTAGAAAAATTAAAATTTAAAAATATTCATTTTTTTATTTTTCGTTATTTTTAGCTTTTTATTACTGTGTTTTTGTCTGCTTTTATTTTGTTTTATTTTTGAGGGCTTTGATCATCACCACCCTTCATTATTTTTCAAATTCTAGTCATATTGTCCTGGCCGATACTCTTATCATCCTGGACAATAGGGCAACTTCTCTTCAAAATCCATCTGCTGACCTCTTCTATGCTTGCTGTAACTCATCATCCTGGATGATACTATATCGTCCTGGACGATCTGATCGAACTCTGTTGCAATCATGATGATTGTCCTGGCTGATAAAATATTTCGTCTGGCCGATGCATTTTATGTGCATCGTCCTGGCCGATACACTGGATCGTCTCGGATGATCCACGTGTCAGCACGTTTGAATCTTTAAAATTGGCCCCGAACGATCCATTATTGGACAATCGTCCTGGCCGATCCACTATTCGTCCTGGACGATACACGTGGCACAGATTTAAAATATTTTAACTTCGACCGATACGATCAATTATTGTGCATCGTCCTGGATGATACACCTAATCGGTCGGGACAATCTGCATTTTCAACGGTCGTCCGGCCTAACTCCTCGGGACGATCGCTTGTGTCTAATCGTCTTGACCGATATTTGATCGGCCTAGCCGATCGGACCGCCTTTTTGACCAATCATCCTGTACGCAATTATTGAGCCATATCGTCCTGGACGATTTTGCGATCGGCCTGGATGATATGGCTGTTTCTTTAAATTCTGACCGATCCAGCCATATTTTCCACCCATCCTTTCTCCTCTTGTGTCTCCTTGCTAATCCCTTGCTATGGCCGGTGGGAAACATGTTCCACTGACTTCTAGAGTTCTTCGAGGGCTAGGATTGACCCTCATTTCAGGTAGGCAGAGGATGAAGCTGCCTACCATCGATACAAAGAATGTGGGATTACTGTCTCCAGAATCATCAATCCTACCCACATCTCATACCCGGTAATGGATCTTTTCACTCACACCTCCCTTTGTTTCATTCTGTCTCTTACTTTCCCCTTTAATACCAAGTTTCTTTGATAATTCTTTGCAAACCTTCGCATTAACCCTACCTTCACAGCCCTGACCTCCTATGTGAATTGACGCCCTGTCGAAATCACATATCAGGACTGTGTTGAACTATTACAACTATCTACCACCGGGGATAAGCTGCACTTTATCGCTTCAGATCCTGACCTTGATTGGTCCACGGTGAATCACTTCCTTCGCCAGACCAATGCACCTTTTCATGTTGGAGAGACTAGCTCTTTAGTCAAAGATGCTAGGACAATCCAACATGTCCTTCGCACCTCCATAATTCCAAAAGCCGAGGACCAAATTCACATCACCCCTCTACTTTCCCTCACTACTTTCTACATCATGGCTCGTAGAGAATTCAATACTGTGGACTTAATTTTTTGATACATTGATCACTTAACCACAATCCGCGATCCAGGTCATAAGAGGAAACCCAATCTAGCCTTAGGACACATCATAGCCTATGTCCTTGAAACCAAATACAAACTTCAGTATCCTATTCCACCTAACCTCCCAACTCCCTTCTACTTAAACAGTTCCTTCAGTACCCTTCATAGTACTCGTCTCCACCCAAGAGATGGGGAACCTCAGGGGGTTAGAGAGGAGGAGGCTCCCGCTCCCATTCCTGATCCTGTTCCTCTCCACCAGCACTCTCCGTTTGATCAGTTGATAGAGAGGTTTGATCGATGGGAGACCCACTTTGATGCTTACGTTGTAGCACTGGAGCAGCAACATTCTGAGGACATTGCCCGTTACGAGCAGCACCGCACAGAGGATCTAGCCTGATTTGATAGCTACATTACTCACCAGCAGCAGCAGCATGACCAGGACATCGCCTGGTTCAATGCTCAGTTTACTATGCTTGCTAGCTACTTTCAGCAGCCACCTCCACCACCTCCATCTGATGATCAGGGTCCCTCATTTTTTTAGTCTGTGTTTTCTGTTTTTGTTTACTATTTTCTGCAGTTTTTCTTGTAGTTTGATGTTTTCTTTTTCCTTTGTGTGTCTAGGACCCTCTTTTTGTGATGACAAAAGGGGGAGTATGATGTGGTAGGAAAAAGACTATGCTTGTAACTTTGAATTTCTAGTGAACTATTTTTTTCTCTGAGTTTTTCCTACTTGTGTTTGTCATCATCAAAAAGGGGGAGATTGTTGCAAATCTATTTTCATGACTTATGTTTTGATGATTGACAAACACTATTGATTCTCTTGGACTGCTTATTACTTCTAACTTTTTAAGAATCGAAGATCGGACGGACAAATGAAGCCAGTTCAAGGTTGCATAGGTTTAGGGTTGAGTTAGTCTGTACTTTGTTTTTTCTCTTCTTGAGTCTACTTGTAATGGTCAAAGAGACTGATGCTAAGTAACCCTACACACACACACTTGAGAGACTTAGAATTTCAATTTTTACTCATATCGGCCAGGACGATATTTACCTCGTCCTGGACGATCAGGCTTAAAACAGAAAGTCTAAATAAGGATTCTTAATTAAGGCAGCCGTCATTAATAGATCATCCAGGATGATACGTGTATCGGTCAGGACGATAAGCTCAAAACAGAAAGAAGTTGCCGCCATAGACAATTAAGGTATACTGTGTTTTTAAATAATCGGCCAGGATGATCATTGATCGGCCTGGACGATATTCACAAATTATACCTTAATTGATCAGGAAATCAAGGGAGTAATTAAGGATGATTGATACGATCATATCGTCCTGAACGATCGCAGGATCGGCCAGGACGATCTATTCAAAAACCTTAGTTACTTCAGGACGATAAATATCAACCAGCTCAAATTCAGGGCGATGCTCTGGATGATTTTATTCTGATTGATCGGCCCAGATGATCAAGCCAATTTTAAATCGTCCAGTTTGCATTCAGAGCGATGCTCTGGCCGATCTTGTGAGATTTGTACTGATCGGCCTGGACAATATTATCGGCAACTTGCAATTAATGAGCTCCTTTGAAACTCTTCTATTTAAGAGCACTTGTTCAACATTTTGAACAACTTTTGTGTTGCTGCCTTGATTTGAGAAGGCCTTGAGGAGAGAAAGAGAGAGAGGGAGAGAGAGAGAGGATCTTGTGAGGGGGAGCTTGTGAGGGGATTCATAAGGGTTGCTTCAAGGATCGCTCTGCTTCTTCTTCGTCTAGAGTTTCTCGTCTGTGGAAGGGTCGATAGAGGTAAGGAGTCAGCATCTGGTTGTGGTTCTCAGCCAGCTTCAGGAGGAAGCAAAAGGAGATAGGTTCTCTTCCTTGTCGGGGTGGCAAAAAGGAGGTTCGTTGTAAAGGCTTCTCCGCCTAGCTGTGGGGGCTAAAGGAGAGTCACGTTTGTAGTGCAATACTCGGAGGGCGCCTCCGGGGAGTGGACGTAGGTCGAGTTGACCGAACCACTATAAATTTCTGTGTTCTTGTTTCTTGCTTCCGCACTTTAAATTCCGCATTTATTTTTCTCGTGGTGTGATTTTGGTTTATGTGATTTTTGTTCTTTTAGAAAAGAAATTTTTAAAATACCAATTCACTCCCCCCCCCCCCCTCTTGGTTAGCTTGGGCCAGTTCCATAGGGCTTAACATCCCTAACGAACTTTCAAGTGGTATCAGAGCACTTTCTAGTGTCATCTGAGAACTTTTATAAGTTCTATGGTTAAAATAATAACTAGTGGATTTAGGCTTTTTAATTGATACTATTCTAATTTTTTGTGATAATACAAGTGTCATTTGCATCTCAAAGTATCCATATCAACACACTAGGACAAAGAATATGTACATTAGGTATCACTTCATTAGAGACCATGTTACCAAAGGAGAAATTGAGCTACATCATGTAGCAATAGAAAATCAACTTGCAAACATTAACTTTTGAGACTTTCAGTACTTTAAGAACTAGATTGGGTGTTATTGATATTTATTCTTAATAATTATAATTCTGCAAATTGAAATTGTAGTATATTTCTTTTTTGTTTATGATTGTTTTTTGTTCTTTATTTTTGTGGTTTATCTTGGTTATTTTTTTCTCCATTTTGTGTTTGATTTTTTATTTTGTGTTTGATTTTTTATTTCATTTTATTTTTTATTTTTGTTTTTTCATGAATATTGTATGAATTTGTTTTTGAAGAGTACCTTGATTGTCATGTGAAAAATTAAATTTCATTTTCCATTTGTATTATACGAACATAATTCATATTGTATGAATTATCCATATTTCACATTATTTCTTTTCTATAATGGGCTGACAAAAATATGTTTTTTTTATTATTAATCATATAGTATGAACATATGTTCGTCTATACAAACCATCAAGTTTTCATTTGTATGATCCTGGCAAGTATTCTAATGACAGTTACTTTTCAAACATCGTCTGTATGAACACCTATTCATTTGTATAATCCTGATGTTAGTTTGCATATGGATGATCTCAATCGTTAGGTACAAATATTATTAAATGATCGTCCCATACAAACATATGTTCTTTTGTAAGATCAGTTTGGTCAAAATATCAGACAAAATGTCTCATCATAAAATAGCTTTATGAAAAGATGTTTCGCAGTATTAACTATTTTTGACCATTTTCATTCATTTGTACAAACCAAAGATTGTCCTCTGCAAAGATCTAAATCATACGTACAAATGTAATTTTGTACTATATGAAATAGTTCAAATTCTATATCTCCAATCCATTTAAATTCTCGTGTTCAAACTTTTTCTCAAATGGCAAGTAGTGGCAAGAAATCTCAAATTTCCAATGGTGGTTCATCATGTTCTAAACAAGATAATTTTCTATCTAGGGAGAATGAACAAGCCTTTGATAGGTTTGTTCAGGCTAAGATTACCCCCTTCTTGTCTTTTGATTCAAGAAGACATTAGTTTTTAAGTCATGCCCCTTTTCAACTCCACTCAATTTTCTTTCATTCTCACTTTAATCTATGCATATCATTCTAAGACTTTTAACTATTTTCTTGCTAATATGAGAATGTGAGAAAATAACCAAAAAAATTACCTCCTATATTTTTCATAACGTGTTGAAATTACCAAGGAAGATTTGGGAACTTTTTTACACCTTAGGATTGAAGGGATTAACACTCATTCAATGACATCTAAAACTAGTTTTTATTGGAACATTGTTAATCAAACTCTTAGGGGAATGACTTTAATCTCTCACTTATCCCTAGTTTTTACTTTGAATCAAAATGCTAGGATCTTCCAGCATGTCTTAAGGACATCTATCTTTCCTAAAGCTAGTGATCATCTCAATATCACTCCTTTGTTGAGTATTATCACATATTATATCTTATCAAACACTACATTCGATGAAACCCAATTAATTATGGATTACATCCATAATCTAACTAATAATAGACTCCCTGCTACTAGAAGAAAGAAGATGTAACACTAGGGCACCTAGTGCCTATGTTCTTGAAAAAAAATACAACCACATTCATCCTGAACCCCAAAATAACCTACCTGTTTATTTCAATGATGCCTCATTCTGAATTCTTTCTCACTAGGATCAAGGGGATGAAGGAAGAATTTGACGAAGGAGGACCTGCACCCGCACCTGCACCTACTCCTTGACATGATCAAAAAATCTATCAAGCCATGATATAGAGATTTGATCACCTTGAACCTCATATATATATATCAATATTTTGATCAAGTTCAGACACATCTGGACCAGTAGAATTTTATATATAATGAAGATATGGGATGGGTTAGAGGACAATTTGATTTTCTCAACACTCATGTAGCTACCATAAATAGCTACTTCATAGAATTTAGTCCTCCGCAGCCTCCTCTAAATCAAGACCCTTCAAACTATTAGTTTGGTTGCAATTTGTTATATGTTTTGTTTTTTTGCTTCTATGATTGTATGTTTTGTTGTTATTTGTTCTTATCCTGTTTTTTAGTTGATTTAGTTTTTGAGTGTTTTATAGTTTCTTTTATTTAAGTTCATATAAATAAAAAAAGTGTGTTTGGTTATTCCTATGTTTGTATTTCTTTTCCTCTAGAATTGTCATTTAATAATTTAATACTGACTAATCTAAAATGTTCTTTTAAGGAATTAAAAATTTATGATCTTTGCATCACAAATTTATTTCCTTTGTAAATCTTTTTCTTTTTTATGAATTTAAATCAAATTATAATGAGATCGAGATAAGGAAATCTTTTATGATGTTATGATAAGATATTTGTCTCATAATTATAATTATTTTAAAAAGGTAACTTTTTTTCATTTTATTTTCTTTCTCAATGTGTTATTTTTATTGTAATCTATAGGATTCTATTTTGTGATTTATTTTTCCTTATAAAAAAAATTTTTTTGAAAAATAATCACATAAGCTAAGATTTATTGATTTAGGTTAAGGAAAGAATAAAATGTCAAAAGATACACAAAGTGTGTCAAAATTGAAAAAAGGCACAGAATGAGCCCAAACTAAAACATATGCACAATGTTTGCCAAATACAATTCAAAATCAAAAGGTGTGTAATGATCTCCAAAATTAAAAAGAGACATAAAATGAGCCCACACTACATCTAGTTCTTTCCTTTCTATCTCTAATTCTTAGAAAAATCATACATTTAACAATAACGCTCAACTATTGAATTAAAACTTCTGTGATTTTTGTTTAATTTTTATGATGATTATTCTTTTAATTATTTCTTCTCTCTAGAATGAACATTGAATATGATCAACTACTCTTATCTTATTTATTTTTTAGTTAAAAAAATGAGTTTAAAAAGAGTATTTTCTTCAGGAATTTAATCTTAGTTTTGTAAATATTCTTTTTCTTATGAGCCTTTTAGATTTGTCAATACTAGCTTTCATATTTAGAGGTTTTTTATTTTTCTTGCATTTTTTTTTGTTGATGTCGAAAGGGGGAAGTTATTATTTGTGCTTGTTTGAAGTCTTCTAGTTT
>CM039724.1:34828498-34917379 GCA_022539455.1 Dendrobium nobile | reverse complement strand
ATTTTTGTTTTTTTTTTTTAAGATTATTTTGATTTTTAGTTCTATGTCAAAATGCTCTCATGGGGAGCTTGTTTATTATTATGTTTATTTGAAGTTTTCTTGTGATTCGTGCCATACTTGTTTATTTTAAGGTCTTTTTGGTGTTTGTATTTTCTTGTGTTTATTCTTCTTTGTAGTATTTTTTGTATTTGTCTATAAAAATTAAAGTTAAAAAGAGGGACAATTTTTTATTAGTCCTCATGATTTTTAGTTTTCATTCATTTAGGAGAAGTTTAGGAGAAAAGAACTTTAATTTGTTATTCGAATAATAATTATTTTTGCCATCATTAAAAAAGGAGGAGAATGTTACAAATTAGTCATCAAGATTGATATTATGATTTTTAGTGATAAAAAATATATTATTTTTATGATTTTGTTATTTTTTTCTTCTAACATATATTTGATATTTTGGTTGTTTTTTATGAGTACTAGCATTTCAAGGAAATCATATATTACTTCAGATTGCTAAAAACTTCAAGTCAAGGTAGAATAGGATTTCATGTAAAAGAGTCTGTAGATCTTTGTTTCGTTTCTTATGTCTGAGCAAGTGTAATTATAATTGGGTAATCATGCACACACATAGGTAGATAGTGATGATTTTTTTAAAGCCTAGTCATACTGTATGATATATAAACGTACTATATGATTTGACTTAGTTTTTTCTTTAAAAATCAATTACTCAAATAATGGCTTGATTTTCTTAACTGATCATACTGTATAATATACAATCATACATACAACTAATAGTGTGCAAAATTTGGTTCATACCAGATAGTACCAAATGATGGATAGTTATTGTGAATTGTTTGTACTATATGATGTGAAGTCATATAGACAATTGATAGTGTGCGAAATCAGGTTCGTATCTGATCATACCACATGAATTTGTTTATTTTTGAACTATTCATATTGTATGATATAAAGTCATACATATGACTCACATTGTATGAAACTAGGTTCATCCCAATTTGTACTAAATGAAGCCATGATTTTTGAACTGTTCGTATCGAATGATCTATTATCGTATAGTATGAACTGTGGATTGTTCTCTTAAAAAATTCAAACCTAACTTACTCTCTTGAATTCTTAATAACATATTGTCTACATTTTTAATCCTTTATGTACCATCATCTTTATTATATGTGCGCAACACCTAATATGAATAAATAGATCTTGAAAATGCAATATTTCTTACACTGCAAATTTTACTTTTAATTTGCTAGCCACAAACCATTGCTACTAGCAGTATCCAAGATGATTATAAATACTTTGTCTGTGAGATTCTCGCTCCAATAGACAGCCAAAAATGGGCATCGCAAATCTTTATGCCAGGAGTGCTTAGATCAATAAAAATAATATTGATTTTGTAGCTTTTAGACATCATCAAATTAATGATATCCAAAAACCTCTTGTTTGATTACAACTCTAACAATCTGAAGTCAATGAATCCCTCTGAATATTTTTAAATATATTTTTTAAAACTTATTTCTCAAATTCCTATATCTTATATAATCATTTCTAATAGTATTTCCTCGAAACACTCATAATGATTTAAATTTTTTCACAAGACATTTGCTCATAGATGCTTGGCTATCGTGAGAAGATATTCATGAATATTGATCATCTTAGCAATATTTTTCTAATATGACACCAATCATAATTCTTTGGATCATGAAATATTGAAATTTTCAAGCTCTGCATTCACGTCTTTATGCAACAATTTCAGCCTCTTTTGACTTTTACCCAACTAGTTAACATGGTTAATGATGTAGAACGGGTAGGAGGATTGAGTCTTATGGGTCTTGAAGAGCAACTCGTGAGGTCTAAACAGCAGCTTTTGATACTTGGGAAATTCTGGACAGCAACCTCTACCTCTCGTGTAGACCCTGGGTAGTTGATATAGGCTGCTGGAATCCTTTCAACAGCAATTTCAGACTTCCAACAGTGCAGGACAGCCACTTTTCTTTGCTGAAATTTCCTGGTTCGCAAGCAGGAGCTTCAGGAAAATAGAGAGAATTGGGGAGGGAAACTTGGGTTGTCGGCTAGAGTTGATGGGGGTGAGGGTGGGGCTGAGTTGGAAGCTTAATGGACTATTTTATTTAGGAATGGGAGGGAGAGAGGGGTGGCAGTTGTTGGGAGAGCTGGATTGGTGGTTTAATTAAGGAAAATCAATTTGAATTTGAACCAATCCAATTGAAGGTGAGAGGGAAAGTGGGCGGTAGCATATTTTTGGGGGGGGGGGGGGAAGAGGGGTTTAGGAAAGTGACTTAATGCTTGCCTAATCAAGGACCTCTAAATAAGAAAAAGAAATTGAATCAAATTCTATTGGAATTTGATTTGGGCTTGATTTAGGGAACTTTCCTAAAATAGATTTCTATTTTAGGGAATATTTCAATTTTCAAATTTTGATTGAACAATTGAAATTAAAACTTTCCCAAAAGAAATTATGTTGGAAAGGAAAGTCATGATGAGGGGTTTGAATGTTGGGGGCAAGGGGAACAAGAAGAATTTCAGCCAAAATGAAAAGGAAGAGTTTTGAATTGTTTCCAAAAGGAGTGTAGTGATTTCAGGAAACAATTTCAAAGGAGATCTCTATGGGGCCGGCGGCATAGGGAGTATGAGGAGGGAATTGTAGAGGCGTTCAATACTTTATTAAATTAAGAAATTAAATTTGGAATGAAAAAATTCATCCAATTTAATTTGAAATTTAAATAAGCTATGAATTAGGAAGTTACTAAAAATAAAAGTATATTTTAGGTAACTATTTTAAATTCAAATGGATTTGAATTTATTCATGAATTGAGTAACCTAAAATATGGAATGCTAATTTAGGAAAGGTTTAATGGCAAGTTGAGTGGGGCCTGCAATTTAGCCAAGTATGGCTGGCGGCTAGGGTGAGAGAGGGAGGAAATTAAGAAGCTTTAATGCTTCGTTAATTTTGGGGGTTGGATTTAGAATGAATTAAGTCATCCTAATTAATTCAAAATCCAATGGAGGAAAAATTTGAAAACTTTTCTAAAATAGATTTTATAATTTAGGAAAGAATTTGAATTTCAAATTTGGTGAAATTTGAATTCAAACCCACTAAATTATGGCAATCCAAAATTAGGAATTATCCAAATTAGGCAATGGGGGATGGGAGAGGGTGTGGCCGGCGATTTGAATGGGTCGGGTAAGGGGCAGGCGGCAAGGTGGAGATGGAGACGACGTAATGGTGGAAGTAGGGAGAAGATGAAGATGACGACTAGAAACAACAAGAAGGAACAAAAACGAAAACAAAAGATAAAAGATAAAACCGCGAGCCTTGAACTATTCCGAAGACTGACGGGTGATACGACCCTCCTCCAAGGGACTTCAAGCCACGAGCTCGGACTCATCCCGCGGCTGGTGGAAACTCTGACTCCCTCCCATAGGGATTTCACTAACGTTCTTCCCAAAGAACACAAGTGCAAAACACAAATTTTGTTTATTATAATTCCATCATACCTAATACAAGAGAAGGGGCCTTTATATATAGGCCTCAAAAGAAATTAAAAGACACATTTGCCCTTTGGGCTTACATAAGACAAGAGGGGTAAAAAAGGATAATTGCAAAATTAAATCAAAATACACTTAATAAACTAAAATAAAACAAAGTGATCTCGGTCGTCGATCTTTAGCTCCTCTTCGGATAGGCATGGACGGTTGGATGTCCGCATCAGTTAATCTTAACGTTTTTTAATATTTGATGTTTCTAAGTATTTTTTTTTGTTCTATGAAATTTAGTTCCACAGGTGTGTACGGTATATTAGGCACTTACCCTGTGATATTGGTTGTTCAGCAAAATACTCCCATACAATAAACTTTCTTTTTCAATCAATCATTCCAATTTCAACAATATTAGCCTTAATAACATGTTGAAAATAAAAGTTGTGTAGTAGTATTTGGACAACGAACCATATTTCTACATTTATTGATTCTTAATCGCCAAACATTGTTGATTGGTAGTATTATAGTGTTGACATTATAATCAAATTAAAAACTAAAGAAAATATAGCTTGACTAAATGTATGTGCCCACTCATAATGCATATACATATTTTGTCAATAAATAATCCGACTCAGACCCAGCCCAAAAAATTCCGAGTTCAGGATGACCCATTTAATAAACATGTCAGGTTTGAGTTTGGAAATATGACTCATCTATTAAACGGGTCAGGTTCGGGTTAACTCGCCAACCCGATTTTGACCCCAAACCATCTCATTTAATATTTGTTTTCTTAACTTTTTTTTGTTTGTTGGTATGATCTTATTTTCGATCAACTAATCTAAAATTTATGGTTAACAATTTTAAAAAAATTTGACAAAATGGGTTATCGTGTTGGGTTGGGTTATTCGAGTTGCTAGCTAGTCTGGTTTGGTTTCATCTTTTTGACCCATTTTTCAAATGGGTTGGGCTCTAGGTGGATTGGATTTGTGCCAGATCAATATAGGGTCTGGCCCAAACCCAACCTTTTAACTTGTTTTGATACCTCTACATATAGAAACACAAAAAACACAAACCTAACATAAAGAAACATTATACCAATAAAGAGTTAATGGAAAAATGCTAAATCACTAAAATCAAACACTTTTTAATGTAGTCACAAAAAAATAAAAAACCAATAACTATGAAGTTTACATAGGATTTTCAATAAATATTAAAGTTAAAAAATATATCTTTTAAAGAATAACAAGTTTAAATAATATGTAAGTCTACCTCCAAGCACAAAAAACCAAAATAACGTGAAAATGTATGAATAATCTGACTTATCATTATTTAAAATAAAAATATCAATTAATAAAAAATAATATACCACTTAGACTTAGATTTTTTGCACATAAGAATTGCTAAGTAAAGTATATGTTAATTTTTTTTTAGAATTGAAGTTGCAGTTGCTAAATATTCATAGAGGACTTTATTGCCCAAGTTGAGAAATAAGAGGACATGTAGATAAAGGGGTAAACAGGTTGGAAAACTCTTGCCTTGTTGAGGGTTCAAGTCGTTGGGCTGCTGAAGACGAGAAAGAGGCCAAGTATGTCTCATTTAGTTGTTGTAGGACGCAATATTTGAAAAAAAATCTGACTGCTTGAGAATGACCGGTTAGGATTTTGAGCGAAGAGCAATATATTGAGAGATAAAGATCCTAGTTTTAAGAAAGAAAGAGAGCCAAAAGATTAAAATAGAGTACAATATAAAAAGAATGTAGTGTATTTAAAATATTTAAAAATTTTGAATGAGTGTAAAACATATAAATGTGATTTTTTTTTCTGTTGGCTTAAAATAAACTGAATGTACTGTAAAGCCGATCAATGATAAGTGCTGGTGGTCCTTAGTGTTGGTCAGTGGCGATTAGTAGCGGAGGCGGGGTGCAATGGTGATGGAATTGAGTGGCGGCGATGAGTGGGTGGATGCTGATGATGGTGGCAGGTGGTGGTGGTTGGTTTGGAATTCTACCAAACATAGACTAATTTTGAATACATATAAAATGTATTGATTGAATTTGGAATGCATCTCTACTACACATAATTTATTTTTCATCATGCTAAACGCTAAAATTCCTAAAACTTCTATATTTGGAATACTTTGCACTCACTTTTCATCAAACTAAGAAATTCCTATTTTTGATTTATTCAATATTTTTTTAAGAACACTTTTTGGAAGTTTTTAATTATAATCATTAGATATTTGAATTGAATATTGGGATCTTACTCGTGTGGCCTATAATCTTTCTTGGATTAACATTGATGTTGCCGTGTCCCAAGTCCTGGATGAGAAAAGTTGAGGGTTACATTAGGTAGCCGACAACAAGCATAAAATTTGTTAAATATCATGACATTAATTTTTTAATATATTGTTTTAATACTCGGATATTCTTTTGTAGACAATGGTGAAGCTAAAAAATTTTTATGGGGGGGCCCAAGAGTTCAGTCTAGAGAAAGAAATTAAAAAAAAATCCAAAAAAAATAAAAAAAATAAAACCCAATTAAAAGTCTAGGGCTGTTGCAACCATGACACCAAATAAATTTGATTTGCTTATAGTTTTCCAATAACAAAACTCTTTCTCTGGCTCATATTATAAAGCCATGATTACCTCCTGGCCTTCAAATTAGAGGAAGACTTTTCTAAATTATGAAGTTGTCATACTCTTTGTTTTGTTCTCCAAAATATGGATTAAATATCTCTTGCTTAAATACAGGGACTTATCAGTCAACTTAAAGAAGCAGTCCCAACAATGCAGAAGTCAATTGCAGAGCTGACAGAAGAAGTGAATAGCATATCACCAATTGCACTAGATGAATATAATGAGCGATCAAGCTCACCAACACAGGCCCAAAGCAGTGGAAGGATTCAAGTATGTCGATAGCCCTTCTGCTTGAGTAGTATATTTATGACGCTGAGTCATTGTCTTTGATTTTAATTTTAATTTTACCTTTCCTTAATCTTGCCTTTTGTTGTTTGCCTGAAACTGTTTAATTGCTTGTGGTTGCATTTTGTGGCAGGAAAATACAGATCAACTAGTTGAGATGGCCTCCAACCTCTCCCTTCAATCTGGAAAGGTTTCGGGCAGCCCGCCTCTTAAACTTCCACATTTGTTTAGTCTAACTCCAAATTCATCAGGAAAGAGTACGCATACTGGAAAGCGGCATGCCACAACTGTTCTACCGAATCAGTCAGAAAATATTCCTACTGTGAAATTTGTAGGCCAACCATTTGAAAATGATTATGCAGACGTTGCAGCAGAAGGTTTGCATTCATTACGTGCTATTTCAGTACTTCCCTATGAAAGTTTCTTATACAAATAGTTATCTTCTTTTGAATAATGGTATGGCAATGACTCTCAGAACAATTGTTTTCTTTCCTGGTTTGCAGATGGGTATTTATATGCTCTAAATCTTAAGCGTACTGTTCGCGAAGCTGCATTGTCAGGTCCATCTAGTAATTCTGAGATATCAGATGAGAAGAGCAGTGATGAATCCGAGCATTTCTTTGTACCGCTTTCAACCAGTCTCCCTGCAAAGGATGCTGATGCTGTGGTTAGCCGAAGAAAACAGCTGACCTTCTCTTCTCCCCCTGATACTGTGGAATGCCTTGACCAAGTGTTCTCGCCTGTATTTGTGATGAGTGATTATTTATTTGAAGACGCCTATGAAGACTTGCTTGGTAATGTTGATCTAACTCCATTGTTTCTTATACTGCTTTTCCTTCATTCGATGACTCAGCCTGGCATATCGGTTCATTGGATCCATATCATACTCCTAGTGCTATATTTTTTGAAAGAAAATTGTTGCGTCTTGGAATATTTGTGAGAGTAGAGAGATATAGAGTTTAACATCTAAACTTTATATGAAGATCAAGCATACAAATAAGATAAGAGAGGGGTGCCAGAGTCATCAGAGATACTGAGATTTTTATGTGGAAAATTCTGAAAAGGGAAACAAATTATGGGGCCTGACCCAGTTAAAATCAATGTTTAAAATTGCGTATTCGGGTATTGAGGCGTTTTTCATTCGTGAGGCGAGCCTCATATTGCGCAATTTTAAACTTAACTTAAAATAATTCCACCAATGCTTCTTATTGATTACAAATGATGTCATTTCTTCGGGGGAAGACATTGGCTCAATGTACACCATATAGAGCTATTACACACTTGGGGTTGGAAGAATTTAATGACATGAGAGTTGTGCTCAAGAGAATGTTGGGTTGTTTTTTTGGTTGGTAGGATCGTAGTCAGGTGAAGGAGGTCACGTTTAATTGTAGTTGGGAGACGATGGTCAGAGGGACTGTAGTTGGTGGGTGACGGTGGTCGGAAAGATCGTAGTTAGCCGGCGACGGTGGTCGGAGGGACTGTAGTCGGCGGGCAATAGTGGTCGGAGTGATCATAGTCGGCGACGATGGTCAGTGTGGGCTCCGAAAATTCTGCCTCGGCCTGCGCCCGATTGTTGCTTTCCTTTCTTTGGCGAGGGAGTTTTAACGGAATAAGTTCCGGGGTAAATTTTGGAAGATAGATGGGTTTGTAGATAAGACACTACCCAGAGATTTCGCCCTCATTTTGCGAGGACTTTATGATCTGAGTTCTGGTTTCCTATAGGCGCAAGCCTCTATAGTTAATTACCCCTCCCGATCATGAGAGAGAACTTTCGATTAAGGCTAGTCGTCAATCGGATGCATATAAATATGTGTTATCTGAAATATAGTAGCTGTATGGGTTTGGGATTTAGGAATTTGGAGGATTGGAAGATTTAGAGATTTGATATTTAAAATTGGAAATTACACCATCTTGCACTTAAAGCGGATGGTAGGGGAATGGATAGATCCAATCAAGATCCCATGGTTCCGTCGTCTCGGCCATCGTGGTCCTTGGTCTACTTAGTCAGAGGAGGTAGTTGACCCAACCTGACAGAAGGATCCTTGTCGGTAGCCATGGGTTGTTTTGTCCAAGGGGACTTTGTAGACTTGGGGTGAATGTTTGTCTAACGGGACAAATTTGAATCCACCTTAGCTAACAGAGGGCTTTGTGCCTTATCGATCATATCCTATTGATTCATATCTCAAGGATTTGATGCCGCTAAGGAACGTATTGACTCTGGCCATAATCGATATTTTGTGGTGCCATTTGGCAGCAAAACCACTCGGTTTAGAGGTCCCCGGGTCATAACGTTTATCCTGCGATGCCATTTGGCGGCAAAACTGTTAGTTAGAGGACACATACCATATCCTTACTGGCATGAGATTATTTGAGAATGGATCCTAGTGATAGTTTCGACTAGGCATTAGCTCTATATGAGCTAAAGTAAATTTCAATTTGTCCACCTCGCCAAACTGTTGTGGATGGTGGATGAATTTTGCTTTAAGTGGTGATGTATTTATTTCAATTTTAAATATTTTGGATTTTTTTTGGATTTTTGAGTTTTTTGATTTTGGAGTAGTTGATTGGCATTTGAAAATATTTGTAAACCCCTCCGGTTGATATCTGCAGTCAACACGGCCATCATCGGGGTAAATATTGGATCATTTCCATTTGGAAATATTTGTATTTATGGATAGACCTTGTCGACTCTGTCGAGTTATCGGCAGAGGATCGGGTTTCACAGGCTTTATGTCTTTATTATTGAATTTTCTTTATTATAAGTCTTGAAGGCCTAATATGAATATACTAAAATAAATATACTGGTCGTCACAATCGTATATTTGTTTGATGGTTCGAACTCTGTTGACTCCTATTGATCCACATAGAAGGATCGGGTTCGAACTTTAATTCACTTGTTGACCCACGCAGCATCCCTAGACGTCACGTGTGTAGCAATAACACGCTCGTTAGGGCCCATGCAGGTGTTTGGGTGTATTTTATAATTATTTGTTGAACCTTATCGACTCCTATTTTTCTACTCAAGAGGATCGGGTTTGGACTTGAATTCACTTATTAACCCGCGCAGCTTCCCTAGACGTCACGTGTATACTATAACACGCTCGTCGGGGCCCATGTGGGTGTTATGATTGTATTTACCCCTTATGTACCTATGTGTATACAAACTATAGTACACGTGTGGGAGATATTCTTGGAATATTTGTGAAACGCCTTCTGTCCGCTTGCATGAATGTCGCGGATCCAGTGACATATTGTAGCAGCTTCTGGATTGAGTTGTTTGTTGCATTGTACAGGCAGACTGTCATGCACTATTTGTTACTTTCTGTAGGTAGATTGTAGTGCACTAACTAATCTCTTGCTTTAGGTTGGTAGATGCTGCCATCCGCTGCAGCTCACTTGTATCTTTCTTTTGGGTGGCATGTTATATGTACGACAAAACTTCTACCACTGCTCGTAGAAACTTGCATTCATTTTGTATTACTCACCTCTGCTTACAGAAGATCGGTATATTTAGTTGTATGTATGCATATAGCTGGTCATAGGGAGGATCCGACATTTACTGTACAGTGCTCGTTGTATGTTGACTTTCAACATACATAAGTAACTGTATTATTCATCTGTGACTTCTTTACTATCATCGCTTGAATGTTGGCTTATCATTTACCATTCACTGCTTTATAGGTTATTTTGCTATTATGTTGTTGCTTGGAAGAATTTGGCATATTATCTTGCAAATTCATATTTGAAGATATGTTCTTTGTTGTCTTTAAAAGCAATGAGAAGGAAATACATTTGTTTTTCTGATTGATACATGCATCAATCATCCTCTTCTTTATATGGATTGCATGATATTCATTTGGATGCGTATCACTATTGCTCATGCGTACTCACATATATCCCATAGTTGTTTGTAAGGAATGTCATTTTCCTTTATTAGTTAGTTGACATTGATTGTATGGATATCATAATGTTGACTGCATCTTCTTGCATCTCTTTAAGTATTTGTAGGGACTGCTACACATGTTTGCAAGACAATGGATGTCGGTTAAAGGTGCTTCAATTACTTGTCACGCATATGCAATATAGGTCTATTTGACGTGAGTCTCACATTTATTTGTTGATATGCATTTGATTGATCAAAACTATAACTTGATTTTAGTATCTTCAAAAATGTATTTAATGATCTTGAAGTTCAATTCTTTGTTGATCACTCAGAGGTCCATGTCATTCTGCCCTTTGTTCAGATTCAATATCCAAGTACAGATTTGAATCTAGTTCAAGTTCAATTCGATGTGCAGATTCAAACTGTCCAAATCTTACCCAAGTCCCCTGTAAATGTTCATTCAAGCTTAACTTCGATGTTTGCAACTTTGATTGATATTCAATTTGAGTGAAGGTTCTTTATGTTTGCTCAAATTAGAGTTCAAGTTTGAGTACAAGTGCATCCCTTGTTTTTGTCAGCTTTGGTCCACATTCAAGTTCACTTTTATTTGTTCGGGTGGGAAGTCTAAGTCCCTCTCACTGGGTTCAAACCAAGTTCATAAGTCTCAAGTGATCTCATTCAATTCAAGTTCATTTTGAAGTTCTAGTTAATATTATATAGTTGGAGTTCACTTAAGTCATTTGTTGCAAGTCCAAGTTCTTGTTCTTTTAAGCTCAAATCAGGTCCAAGTCAAATCTCGCATTCACTCAAAATTTCGGCAGCCTCCTGGCGTCTCCCCCATTGAGGGGAAAACTACGAGAAACTGGGTCTTCCCACCACGCGTAATAAAGGCGTGTATGGTAGATGTCCTCGGACGAGGATACCGCTGCCATGATCTTCATTTCCACCACTGGCAATAAAGGCGTGTATGGGGTCTTTGACAGTATCTGTTTAAAAAGACAGTTTGCTTTCCCCTCACTCGAGGGTACTTATGAATGACCCCGCCTCGCCGTAGGTGCCGCCCGGGGTCCCATCCCACCACGCGCAATAAAGGCGTGTATGAGCGGTTTTCGGTCCGCCGCAAATGACAAGGGCGAGAATCTAAGTTTTGGGGAGTTCATACCTTCGTGGGGAGGAGTGCCGGCACGCGTATCGAGGCAAGGGAAAGAGGGGTATACAATTAATTTATAATTAATTTAAATTAATCAAAATTAGTTATATTTAATATATAACTAATTATCTTTAATTTAAAAGTAATTTTAAATCAATTAGGCTTAAGAGAAGTGCTTTGGAGAGTTCTTGAAAAGAAAGGAGTTAATAATGCTTATATTCAAATCATTAAAGATATGTATGCAGGAGCTATTACTTGTGTTCAAACACAAGGTGGTTTGATCAAGTATTTCCCTATTTCAGTTGGGTTACATCAAGGATCAGCCTTAAGCCCATATCTTTTTGCTTTAGTCATGGATGTTCTAACTAGACATTTGCAAGAGGATGTACCTTGGTGTATGCTTTTTGCTGATAATATTCTTCTTGTTGATAAGACTAGAGAGGGAGTTGAAAGTAAACTTGAATTATGGAGATCAACATTAGAGACTAATGGTTTTCGCTTGAGTAGATCTAAAACGGAATATATGGAGTATAATTTTAGTAGTAATAGACCTAGTGAGGGGATTGTGACTTTGGGCGATCAAGTCATTAATAAGGGTACGCGTTTTAGATATCTTGGATCTATTGTTCAGAATGATGGTGAAATAGATGGAGATATTATCAGCAGAATTCAAGTTGGATGGTTGAAGTGGAGAAATGCATCGGGCTTGTTGTGTGATAGAAAAGTACCCCTCAAACTTAAAGGAAAATTCTATAAGATGGTAGTGAGGCCTGCAATGCTTTATGGTGTTGAATGTTGGTCGCTAAAAGAGAAGCATAATAGTAAGTTAAGTGTGGCAGAGATGAGGATGCTCAGGTGGATGAGTGGTTTTACCCTTAGAGATAGGATACGAAATGATCATATACATGAAAAGGTTGGAGTAGCTCCAGTAGAAGATAAGATTAGAGAGAGTCGCCTTAGATGGTTTGGTCACATAAAATTGCAGCCTTCCAATGACCCGGTTAGGAGAGTAGAGGTATTAGATTTGACTTATGTTAAGAAAGATAGAGGCATACCTAAAAAGACTTGGTTAGAAAATATTAGGAATGACCTTTTTTATTAGATTTAAATGAGAATTTGACCTTTAATAGGACATAATGAAGAAAAATGATTCATGTAGCCAACCCCACGTGGTGGGATAAAGGCTTGTTGTTGTTGTATAAATCAATTAGGCTTAAGTTATAATTAATCAAAACTAATTATAATTAATTATATTTAATACATAGTTAATTATATTTAATTTAAAATTAATTATAAGTTAAATAGGTTTAATTCATAATTAATTAAAAAAACTAAATATAATTATTTACATTTAAAATCTATAATTAATTATATTTGATTTAAAACTAATTATAAATTAAAGTAGCTAACTAATTATAATTAATCTTGATTAATTATAATTAAATACTATTAATAGTAATTAAGTATAATTAAATTAATTATAATTAGGCTAATTAAGAAGGATTTGATCCAGATATTGACGGGATGGATTAGGATAGGAGCATTTGATCGTCCCGTAAATCTCACAAGTTAAAGCCTTACCTTCCTCTTTTTATAGCAAATCCCGGATTTACTAATTCCCCTGGTTCGGTGGATTTACGGGATTTAGCCGAAGAAGCTCGCGATAGGGAGGGATTTACCTTCATAGCTTGCGGCTCCTGTTCTTGCTTTGGCTCAAAATGTCGTGACTCCTGATCCAACAGGACGTCGTCGAGGGAGCAAAGTCGATTGACAATGAGGGAGGTGGAGAAGCACACAAAAGGGAGAAAGTTTCCTTCACAGGCAGCGAACTTCAGTCACTACTTCCGCTCTAAATGCCGTTACCTCCGATCCTAACAGGTAAAGGGAATGTCGTCAAAGCTCACGGCTTCGACTCGGCTAGGGATTCGACTGTTTGGGAAGATCGGAGAGGGTAGAGAAGGTTGGGAAGATGGAAGAGCTACGGGAGATCGCCAAAAGGGAGCGGGAGATGTTGAGCGGAAGCTTCGTGTGTGGAGATGTCGAGAATGGAGTTTGGGGTTTTCGAATGGCAGCCGAGCGTGAATGAGAGCATCGCTCTCATTTTAAAGGCGCGAAGAAGGTGAGGATTGAGGCCAGTGTGGGAATAGAGCAGAACGACTGTTTCAACGCCGATTCATCATGATTTCGGTAGGATTTGCGTGATTTGACTGAGGCAGGTATTCATTTTTTTTCTTTTTTGTTTTGTTTTCATAGCATGGGTCAACAGTCAAGGGCGATGGTGGTTAGAAGGGACTGTAATCGGGCGATGGTGGTCGGTGGGACCGTAGTTGGTTTGTGACGGCGGTCGGAGAGAGCACAATCAGTGGGCAACAAAGGTTATAGGGACCGTAGTCGGGCGACGGTGGTCGGAGAGATTGTAGTATGCGAGCGATGTTGGTCGGAGGGACCATAGCCGGGGACCTGTGGTGGTACGATGGTTGGAGGGACTATAGTTGACAGACGACGGTGGTCGGAGGGGCCGTAGTCGCGGGCGATGGTGGTTGGTGTGCGACAGTGGTTGGAGGTACCATAGTTGGTGATCGATGGAGGTCGGAGGGGCCATAGTTGGCGGGCGACAGTGGTCGAAGGAACTATAGTTGGTGGGCGACAGAAGGTCAGAGGGACCATAGTCGGTGGATGATGGTTGTCGGAGGGATTATAGTCGACGAGCAATGATGGTCTGAGGGACCGTAGTCGGTAGGCAACGGTGGTCGGTAGGACCATATTCAGTTGGCGATAGTGGTTGGAGGGACCTTAGTCGAGCAACGGTGGTTCGATGATTGTCGGATGACCGGGCTGTGGTCAACAAAAGTTTGTCGGCGGTGGTGCTTGGGTAGAACTCTAGGATCCTTGAAGTCTCATAGCTCTCTCCAAAGCCAAATGTCCCTCTCATGAATAGAGTATCAGCTTATTTATAGCATGCTATGTAAAAATGGAGTTCTAGGGAATGTTTAGATTGCTCCATTAGATAGCCCATACTGATCCCCTCGATCATAAAGCTTCATGCAACATATATGTGTCTTAATAATGTCAGAAATAAGTGATATTGGGCTTGTTTGATTCATTTCGTCAAACTGCTCAGTTTGACTATAAACATGCTTTATTTGGATCCGATCACCCAATTAGTACTTTGAAGCTTCCAACTATGCTCCAGTCCCTTAATTTGGAGCTATTTGGGCTCGGATTGAACTGATTTTGGTGTCGTTGGGTTCGTCTCCTTGAGATGTTCAATTTGACTATAATTTTGTTGAAATTGGAGTTTGAATCGTCTCAAATTTAAATTTGGAAGTTTTTCAACATGAATATACCTCGAGATTCATGCTTGATCAAGGCAAATTTCGGCGTGGTATCAAGAATTAAAATCGTTGATTTTACCTGAAATACTTGAAAAAGAAATGGAAATCTAACTACATTTACACAATCCCTTAGTTACATTAACCACTCTTCAAGCATGTGACAACGAACAACAAAATTCAAACTAACAAATACTTGTGCTTTAAGAAAAATAAATTCCACATTGATGGCTGGTCCAAGGTAGTGCAAGGGAGAGCGAAGGATAGACTACTGGATTTTTTTTTTAATAGAGACGTTTTGATGGGACTTTATTTGTGCTTCTTGCTCAATCATGCAACATGCAATTAGCAAATTAAGACACTTCATCTTAATTTACTATCACGATAAGTAGTAGGGAATTTTTATAAAACTTCATGATGATTGGTCATGCATCGAGCATCCAAATATAACATCTGAGTAGATCTAGATAATGAAAGAAATAATTCATCATTTTTTTACCTGATATGATATACTTTCAGTGGAATTTATTCCAAAAAGGTATACACAAATGGTATTTTTAGTGAAAGGCACCGTAAGGTAAACTTTTTTTTTTTCGACAAGATATATTAATGGATAAATATTCTTGAAAGTGAATAAATTAGATCATTAAGATGTCCTTAGATTGAGATTAATATCAATGATTTTGGTTTTCTATTGTTTGATCATAATATCATATATTAATCTTTTTTAGAATGGGATTTTTCAGGGATAGCAGGCTATATCGTGAAAATAGTACTAGGAGTAAAAAACTGAAGGGCCTCATGCAGAACAAACCATCAGCTCAACAATGTAGCAAATAGGATTTTATCAATAAAAAAGCGAGTATGGAATGTTCTGGCTCAATTATTTGTTAAAAAAGGTCATTAACATTTGTAAAAAAATTTGAGGAAAATAAAAAATAATCTAGTGAACATAAACTCTTGAAGTAAGTGGATTTCATTAGATGGCGGAACATGTAAGGTTAGTATTGACTAGGGGTGTAAATAATGAATTCAACACTAAAATTTGACCTGAATATGGCATGAAAATTTAACTCAAATAAAATTTGGGTTGAGTTCAAGTTAGCTTAATTTACTCAAAATCCAAATGATATTCGTGATATTTTGATGGGTTCGGATTAACCTGAAAATAATGAATAAACTATTTCATTGTTTTTTTACATGAAAAATTTTGTTAAATGGTAAATTATTATTATTTTGTTTAGTTATTATAAAATCAGAAAATTATAATATGTACTTTTAGGAGATATTCAACCCGTTTAATAAACCAGTCAATTCGGATTAAGGCTTTGTTTGGGACGACTTTTTTATTGCCTTCTAAAACTCCGTTTTAGTACAAAAATAAAAAATTTGTACTAAAACTCCGTTTTACAAAGCAATAAAAAAGCCGTCCCAAACGAAGCTTAACTATATTTATATTGGACGTACAGCCAAAGTGACACCCTTGATATTAACGTTAGTTTTTCTTGCAGCACCATTGTCGGAGACTGACACTGCTTTAATGGGAAGCCCAAGCTGGTTGGAGGACAACTCACATAATGTCGCAGGATCGTATTAGTGGTGCCAACAACTTCCAAGGGTTTGTTCCTTTGAATATAATTTAGTTCACATCATGTAAATCTTATTTGTTAATTCCATTTGAATCTTCTTCCCCAAGTAAAAATATTTAGTCTCAGTATTGATTTTAGCTTAACGATCTGGTCTAGAATTCATCGGTGAGCGGGGCTGTGCTATTAACTATGCTGATCTAACTCATTTGGTTTTTGACTGTTTTTGTGAGAGGCTTTATGAGCGATTAATACATGTACTGTCGTGTACTTGTATGTATGCAATTTTTTACTGTTCTATGATTTTTTTGGGAACATTCGAGCCATCTAAATTAAACTGACACACATCACATACTACAAGTTCGGAATTTAGGACTTTCGGTTGAGAATAAAGCTCTCTCAACCAATAGATCACATGAACTGCATTCTATGAACGTGTAAACCACTTAGAAATGAAATACCAGTATTTAAATTAAGTTATACAATCAATTCTACACATTCAATTTGAACTTATTTCTATGAGTTGTATATTTATTATTTGGTTGCAGGAAATTTCAAGTGTTTTAATTGTGATTTTCTTTTATGTTGCTTTATGTGTGAATATATAAAATTGAGCGATTTATGGATTTTTAGATTTCGGTGGAATTTTACTTAACAAAATTTAGTCAATTTTATGAAATCTTAAACATATTTTTAATGTCTAAAATCAAATGGGCATCCATATTGCTTCCGTTTACATCCGCAAGCATGTTTATTAGTAGAAACATGATTTTGGTTTCTTAGGATCAAACTGTGTTGAGTAATTTAAGCTTAGTGGTTGAGCAATTTCATCCAGGTTGGTTTTTTTAATTCTCTTGAGAAAGGAGTTCAATTTTATTATAAAATGAAATAAAAGAAACAAAGGCAAAGCCACAAAAACAGTAGCAGAGGTCTCCAGCATATCAACTTACAAAGGCATTCAATATCTGGAAATAAAGATAAGTACAACTGGACACAAACAACACTGGCCAAAAAGCGCCGGCTAGCCAATGTTGGATGTTATTTCTTAATGAAACAATAGTTGAGAAGATTAAAAAGAGTGCAGTAGCTCAAATGATATGGTAATTACGTGTGTTAAAGATGATAATTGGAATGACAACGAAAAATACATCCATAAGTCCAAATCTAATGCCATAAACTTTATGAGGTAAAACACTAATAAATTTATTTCACCTTTAAAGCTTTGATTTGACTTGGTGGCAACAGGTAACAAGTTTTCTTGTTGCATTTACCTATTGAGTTATGTATAAGGTAATCATATTTCTCCGCCCTCAGGTCTATGTTAAACTCATTTCATGATTATATTGGTCTCATTGGTAACATTAACAAATCCGTTATTTGGTTCTCTAAATCTATGAACCCTTCAAGCTAAGATCATTACTCTAAAACTCTCCATGCAAATTCATGAGCGCCCATAATATTTTTAAAATCAGAGAAGAATGATTTAAAAGATTAATTTGAGGCTCATTGATGAGTGGGTAAATCATATAAGTAAAAAAGATAAAGATTTTCATAAATTAATTTATTTCAAAGCCACTCCTGTCATTTGTGGTCAATCCGATTTGTCATGTTTTTAGAAGCTTTTAATTTAATGTTTTTTGCCTTTTAGTATTAGGGCATGTCATCAATCCATGTAATAGTTTTTTTTGGCTCCTAAGGCTTCCTAAGTTGTCTATGCTTAGAAAAAGTCTATAAATAGGATATTGCTTTGGAATTTTGATTGATTGAATAAAAAATATTTTTTTTTAATGCAAATTTCATGTGGAAAGGCTTGGTGGCTATTCTACTCATTAGTAAAGCTTGGTGGCTAATCCTCAAGGGCTTTGGTGAGTCCTTCGTTTTATCTTCTTGCCACTATTCCTCCTCTTTCTTGACACAATTTTTATCTCTACTACTTAGCCTTAATAAGGTTAGCTCCCCTAATCCTAAATATATCCAAACTCAGCAAAACTCTCTTTAATATACATCTCTCATACCCTTCCAAGGCTTCAAATCATTAAAAACCTTAAATATATGATAGCCAATGTTCCAATATAGAAAGACATTTTTTTTTCTTGCGATAAACTAAATTAAAAGTTTCATAACATCTCAAAAACTTATCCAAAATTTATAAAAATACAACCGTTGGTCATGTGACATTCCTAACCTTTGATATGAAGTTTTTCATTATTTTTATCCAAGGAAAATCCATATTTTTTTTGCTTATCATTTTTAAATGCAAATCTATTCAAAATCTTGAAATCCAACTTCACCACAACCCAAATAAGCATTCTATCATCGCCCTAAGAGGGCATCAATCAAATTGTTGTCTTCACCATAAAGATCCCAATGACACTACATAGGTTTTAGTATCAGTGGCAAGTGGTCTAAAGAAGTCAATATTAAGGAGTTTGAAGGCACATGTCAATCCCTGCAAAAGCTAGAAATGTTTGTGGTAGGATCTAATTTATCAAGAATTTAAGAACTTGGGAAATACCCATGAACACAACAATTGAATAAATTGATTTAATTTATGTTGTTTGCCTCGGTGTCTGTTTAGCTTTTTGATATGGCTTGATGGCCTTTTCCATTAGGATAACTATGTAACTAGTTTCCCATAAAACAATAATTAGACCCATGTCCAAACTATCACCATTGGAAAATTCATGGGTTTTACCCCTCCATCCACATTGCTATGAGCAAAGAAGATCCACTTGTTTGCATGTGTTGAAGGATTTGGTGATCCATTTATCTAGTTGGAATAACTTGGTGAGTTTGCCCAAACTTGCATTATGGTGTTATTTTCATGTTCTCTTTGTTTTTTTTTTCAACATCAAGAATAAATTTCTTTTCTCAACTCCATTCATTATGTGCTTTTTTTTTTTATTTGGTGAACTAGATTACACCTTATGATATGAATAATTTGATTAAATTTTTTTCTTTTATTGAATAAATAAGTTGTTATCAAACTACAATTACATTATTTATTTATTTGCATAATTTTATGTATTTATTTTTATTTATTCTTATTTATTTATTTTTCTTCATTAGTATTCTCTAACTCTTTAGGAAAGGAGTTTTGAAGAAGAAGAGAGTTGATGTAGCACCTCTACAAAGGCCAGCAACAAGATTACAAATTAGGTTCATCATCAGAATTTGGGATAGTCATTATGCAAAACTCTTCATATAAGCCCATGAATGTCCCATAATACTATTTAAAAAATGGTAGAATGATTTAAAAGCCTAATTTAATGCTCCTTGATGAGCAGATGGGCCATACAAGTAAAAAAGACAAAGATCTACATTAGTTGATTGATTTAAAGATCACTTTATATGTTATTTGATGATAATCCAAATTCTCATGGATTTGGAACTTAATTTAATTCTATATCCTTTTTTTTTTCTTTTTTAGTATTAGGGCATATCATTAATTAATTTAATCATATTTTATTGGCTCCTATTTCTTTCCAAAGATGTATAGGCTTGAAAAAGGCCAAAAAATGGAGATTGCTTTGTTATTTTGACTGATTGAGTAAAAATTATATTTTGATTGTGCAAATTTTATGTGAGAAGGCTTGGCGGCGAATCTCCATTTAACAACTTTTTGGAGGGTTAGAGAAACTTCCGTTAGAGAGAGAAACTGCTAGATTTCAAATTTTGTTTTCCCGATTTTCTTGCAAACTTCATCGCCGGCCTTAGGTGATGACGGTGGATGGCCGCCATCCATCGGTCGGAGCACATAGTCACACAAGAATATTGATTGGACAAGTTAGGGAAGACGGTTATCGCCGACAGATGGATCTGTGTCTGGAAGCGAATGACGCGCACGTAAGACTGGCTGCACGACCTCTGGTAATCAAAGATGTAAGTGATTCACCTATTAAGAAGAAGGTTGAATTTGTAAAAGGTAAGGGCAAAGGTATTTTGATTAACCCTGATTGCATTACTCCTCGACTTCAAAAGTCTTGTGTGAATTTGAATCAGAAATCTAACGATATGGAAGCTTCTTCAGCAGAAATAAAGATTTATGTTATTAAATTCGATTGTTCAAATGCAATCCCTGACCTTTGGCCAGTGATAAATGCAAATACCCTAAATGATGTTAACAATATATCTCATCCTGATGATAAACAACCTTCTGATCTTAGCACAGACTTACCTGCTAAGTCATTTATGCAATCTGGAAATGCTGAGAAGAATTGCTGTGATGTTTCGGCAAAGAATGTTGACAGTGGCCATAAGGAAAGCTTTCTTAATGTTTGGAAGAAGACTCAGTACATCAAGCTAAACTATAATATGAACTCAACTCCGGTTACTAATGATGGAATTGCTGTGGTTATGAATTCAGGACTTGAAAATGCCAATTCACAGATATTGAGGAATTCATTGGTTATTAAAGTCTTGGGTAGCAACATCTCTTTTTCAGTTTGCAGTAGAGAACTTCGGAGGCAATGGTCTAGATTTGGAAATTTCCATCTCACAACTTTGGGTCTTAATTGGATCCTTTGTTCTTTTAATAAACCTGAAGCTGTTGAAGAAGTTTTAGAAGGAGGTCCTTGGTTTATTGGAGGAAATATAATTGGTTTGGATAAATGGTCCCCTTCATTTTCCCCTGAATCTCTCAAAGGTCTTACAACACCTATTTGGATTCGCATGTCGTGTTTACCTTTACATTGCTGGGATGAATAGAATATTTCTAGAATTGCATCTATTATAGGAGTTCCTTTATATCTAGATGGCAATTCATTTAAATGGGGTAAGAGGGAGTATATTCGAGTCTGTGTTCGAATTGAATTAGATAAAAAATTACCTAAAGGTGTTTGGATTGAAGGAATGCATGGTAGATCCTTTCAAAAGGTAGAATATGAGAAGATTTCATCTCTATGCTATCACTGTGGTAAAATTGGCCATCTGAAGAACACATGCCCTCTTATCAATATCTCTTCTACAAAAACATTTGATTATGTTTCAAATGTAAGGAAAGATGGGGAAATTCATGAAAAAGGAAACTCCATTGAGCATGATGAATTAGGAACTTGGATACATGTCATGTTGCGGATCAATGGTTTATGATATTGATGATAGCAAACATTCTTATTTCTCTACGACTGCCTTATGTACTGACATTTCAAGTTCACACGATCAGACTGCAATTTGGAACTAGCTCAAGATTGGGTAGACTAGGTCTGAGTTAGTTTGTACTATTTTTCCTTTCTTGAGTCTGTTGTATTTGGTGTAGCACCAGATGATTTGTAAACTTGGAAGATGTTCTGTTGTTCCCTAAAGATTTTTATTTTTGCTAACATCGTCCGGGACGATATTTATATCAGACTGGATGATCTGTCCAAAAACAAAAACCCTAATTAGGGCATCCTCATTAAGGCAGCCGTCATTAGCGGATCGGCCTAGATGATACATGTATCGACCAGGACGATAGTCTCAATTCAGAAAGAATCAGCCGCCATAATCAGTTTAAGAATTTTTTGTTTTAGGAAATCGGCCAAGATGATATTTATATCATCCAGGCCGATCTAACTCAATTATGCCTAAATTGATCTAATATCTTTGGAAAGCATTAATGGTTGATTGATACGATCACATTGTCCGGGACGATCGCCGGATCGGCCGTGACGATGTCCTGGATGATCTACATCAGACAGCTTGAATTTAGGGCAATGATCAGGACGATTGAAATCGGTTTTAAACTAATCGGCCTCGATGATCGTGATATCGGCCAGGACGATGTAACCAATTTTCTTCTGATCGTCCCAAATCGTCCCGGGCTGATGAGCTGAATTTGTACTGATCGGCCAGGACGATATACCTATCGTCCTGGACGATAATGTCGGCAACTTGCATTAATGAGCTCGTTTTGAGCTTTTCTATTTAAGCTTGGCATGACACCTTGTAAGTGTCTTTGACAGCCATTGTAGCTTCATTTTTTTGGGAGAAACTTGAAGAGAAAGCTTGAAAGGGAGTGAGGAAAGGGTGGAGTTTGAGAGAGGGAGAAGATCCTGTGAGGAGGGACTCAAGGGAGTGTGGAGGGGGTTCCACACGGTTGCTCCGGCAAGCTCGCACCTGAATACCGCCGGATTCAAGGCTTGTCTCGAGGGAAGTTCACCAAAGAAGAAGATCTCTTTGGTGTCAAAGGACCCGGCGATTTCGCCGCACCGGGGAAGGTGGAAGTGATTTTGTAAGGGCTTCTCCGCCTAGCTGTGGGGGCTAAAGGAGAGACACTTAGTTTAGTGCAATACTTGGAGGGTGCCTCCAAAGAGTGGACATAGGTCAATGTTTGATCGAACCACTATAAATTCGTTGTGTTCTTTCTTTATTACTTCCGCATTTAATTTCCGCATCATTAGTTTTGATTGTGGTGAATCTTGTTTTTGGATTTAAGATTGTGTTTGTTTTAAATACTGATTCACCTCTCTATCTCTTAATTAGCTTTGGGCCGGTTCATAGGGCTTAAAATCCCTAACGAACTTTTTAGTGCTATCAGAGCACTTTCAAATGGTATCAGAGCCGTTTTCAAAAAATAAGTTTTTAAAAGCTTTTGAATTTTGATCCATGGCTAATCGTAATGTTGCGGAAGGTTATTCAATCATCAGACCTCCTTTATTTGAAAATATGTCATTTGATTTTTGGAAAACTCGCATGTCTTTTTTCTTGCAATCGATTGATTTTTGCATGTGGCATATGATTTTAACTGGTTATTCATCACCGTCACATATTATTAATAGAGTTAAAACTGATATTCCTTTAAATCAATGGAATATGGAAGAACAAGTAAATGCTCAGTTGAATGCAAAATCTTTAAATTGCTTTTTCTGTGCTTTAAATTCTGAAGATTTTATGTTTGTATCCACGTGCACTACTGGTAAGGAAGTTTGGGATAAACTACACACCATATACGAAGGCACTAATGAAATCAAACAATCCAAGTTGAATATGTTAATGCATGATTTTGAACTGTTTTCCATGAAACCTTATAAGACGATCTTAGACATGTACATTAGGTTCATTTTAATTGTAACATCATTGCATGCCTTAAGAAAAGAGTTTTCAAATTTTGAAAAAGTCAATAAAATTCTTCGTTGTTTACTTGAAAATTTTGATGCCAAAGTTGTTGCTATTTGTGAATCAAAAGATTTGAATGATTATTCTATTAATAATTTGATTGGCTCACTCATTGCCTACGAGTAAGGTTTGGGTCAAAGACTTTTGGATGCAGGTGAAACGATTATTTTAAAAATAGAAAATAGAGAAGAAGATAACTTAGTTGGCAATGACTTATCAAGCAAATCACAAAGCTCACCAAAACATAAGCAAAAGTGAAAAAAAGGTAAAAATGGTAAGGATGTTCATATTCCTTTTGACATTATTTGCTTTCGATGTAGGAAGCCTGGACATATGAAAAATTAGTGCCCTAATTTAAAAATTCTTCCTATGAAAGAAAAGGGCAAGGTGAAGCAAAATTTAAACTGGGAAAATAATGAAAGGCAAAAAATGTCATGGGCAGATCTGGTTTCTGAAGCATCGGACCAGGAGAGAGATAATGGTTAAAAGCCTATCGTGTTTTTGTGTTGTGTTTTTGTTTTTGTTTTTATTTTTATTTTATTTTGTGTTTTTGTTTTGTTTATTCTTTGAAATTTTTATTTCGTGAAATTTTTTCTCTGATCAACACACACATTTACTTTTTTAAAAATGAAAAATCTACTTCCACTTTCTTCTTGAAATCTTTGGTAAGTTGTGATTGACTTCTCTAAAACAGTCAGAGGAAGGAAACTCATGATTTTGTTTCTCTTTCTCTCTTCTTAAAGAGATTATTTTACTTTTGATTCAAAATCTTCATCATATTTTAAATTGGATTTTGAATTTTTTTTTATCTCCCTACATTTTTTCTATCGCATAGGAATCTTTTGCAAGATTGTTGAATCCACCTTAAAATTTTCTTAATCAAGTTGTTTGTGTTGTTAATAATTTGGTTTTACTTTAGTTTTGAAAATATAAGAAAGAAAGCATATTTTTTGAAAATAATAATAAAAAAAATTGGCCAATGATGCCAAACTAAAAGATGCGCAATGACGCCAAATTGAAAAAAATAATACACAAAGTGTATCAAAAGATGCGTGGTGCGCCAACTAATTGTCAAGAGGCATAAAATGAGCCCACAAAAGTTTAATGCTTACCATTCTTGTATTTCTTAAAAGCTTAAGAAAACCCTTGATACTTTCGATACTTGAATTTGAAAATCATGATTCCTGATTCAACAATTCGTGCATTGATATTCTATTAGATATATTTTATGGAAGGAGTTTTTGAAAAATGACTGTTTCTTTCTCTAATTTATTTTATGATTTAGATATTAAATTAAATTTTTTTAGCCTTTTTAAAGAACTTGAGTTTGGATTATCAAATTCTGAATTTCTAACCTTTTCTGGGCTATGCGTTGTCAATCCAATTATACTAAGTTTTTGATTAAAACTAAGAGGTAACTTTCTCATTTTAAGAATATTTATTTTTTTCACTAGATCAAGGAACATTTTTGTCTTTTTTTTGTTTTGTTTTTTATTTGTGACACCTCTCTTTTTGATAATGTCAAAGGGGGAGAACGTACTGTTGAATTTGTATCTTTTTTTTTCTTTTCAAAAAATTTAAAGCAACAAAAATATTTTTTATCTTCCCTATTTTTTTTAAAGTGTTATTCTAGTGAGGGGAAGATTAAGAGAAAATTGTTCCTTTTTGCAAATTCAAATTGAATTGTTTGTCATCATCAAAAAGGGGGAGATTGTTACGGATCAATAGTTTATGATTTTGATGATAGTAAACATTCTTATTTCTCTACAGCTGCCTTATATACTGACATTTTAGGTTCAGACGATCAGACTACAATTTGGAACTAGCTCAAGATTGGGTAGACTAGGTCTGAGTCAGTTTGTACTATTTTTCCTTTCTTGAGTCTGTTGTATTTGGTGTGGCACCAGATGATTTGTAAACTTGGAAGATATTCTGTTGTTCCCTAAAGATTTCTATTTTTGGTAACATCGTCCGTGATGATAGTTATATCGTCCTGGACGATCTGTCCAAAAACAAAAACCCTAATTAGGGCATCTTCATTAAGACAGCCGTCATTAGTAGATCGGCCTGGACGATACCTGTATCGGTCAGGACGATAGTCTCAATTCAGAAAGAATCAGCTGCCATAATCAGTTTAGGAATTCTTTGATTTCTATTTTTGGTAACATCGTCCGTGACGATATTTATATCGTCCTGGACGATCTGTCCAAAAACAAAAACCCTAATTAGGGCATCTTCATTAAGACAGCCGTCATTAGTAGATCGCCCTGGACGATACCTGTATCGGTCAGGACGATAGTCTCAATTCAGAAAGAATCAGCTGCCATAATCAGTTTAGGAATTCTTTGTTTTAGGAAATCGGCGAGGACGATATTTATATCGTCCTGGCCAATCTAACTCAATTATGCCTAAATTAATCATGTATCTTTGGAAAGCATTAATGGTTGATTGATATGATCACATCGTCCGGGATGATCGCCGGATCAGCCGGGACGATGTCCTAGACGATCTACATCGGACAGCTCGAATTCAGGGCGATGATCAGGACGATTGAAATCAGTTTTAAACTAATCGGCCTGGATGATCATGATATCGGCCAGGATGATGTAACTAATTTTCTTCTGATCGTCCCAAATCGTCACCGGCTGATGAGCTGAATTTGTACTGATCGGCCAAGACGATATACCTATCGTCCTGGATGATAATGTCGGCAACTTGCATTAATGAACTCGTTTTGAGCTTTTCTATTTAAGCTTGGCATGATACTTTGTAAGTGTCTTTGGCAGCCATTGTAGCTTCATTCTTTTGGGAGAAACTTGAAGAGAGAGCTTGAAAGGGAGTGAAGAAAGGGTGGAGTTTGAGAGGGAGAAGATCCTGTGAGGGGGAACTCAAGGGAGTGTGGAGGGGGTTCCACACGGTTGCTCCGGCAAGCTCGCACCTGAATACCGTCGGATTAAAGGCTTGTCTCGAGGGAAGTTCACCAAAGAAGAAGATCTCTTTGGTGTCAAAGGACCCGGCGACTCCGCCGCATCGGGGAAGGTGGAAGTGATTTTGTAAGGGCTTCTCCGCCTAGCTTTGGGGGCTAAAGGAGAGACACTTAGTTTAGTGCAATACTTAGAGGGTGCCTCCAAGGAGTGGACATAGGTCAAGGTTTGATCGAACCACTATAAATCCGGTGTGTTCTTTCTTTATTACTTCCGCATTTAATTTCCGCATTGTTGGTTTTGATTGTGGTGAATCTTGTTTTTGGATTTAAGATTGTGTTTGTTTTAAATACTGATTCACCTCTCTATCTCTTAATTAGCTTTGAGCCGGTTCATAGGACTTAACATCCCTAACAAACTTTCTTGTGCTATCAGAGCACTTTCAGGTCAAATTCAGAAAGAATAACTTCTTCAGGATGACTGGAGGTATAGCGAATCAAAGAACTGAACTTCCAAATCAGACAAAGGATCCACCTGGTCAGATAAATTCCATCATTGAAGAGAGTGAAATCATTGAACCAAACAACAATGTTGAAGTTCAAATTACAAAATCTGATGCTAAGTGTAACTCTCTTGAGTTAATGAAAACTAACAGTTCTGACTTATGTTTGAAGAACAATTTCAGCATTCTGGAAGAGGTTATGCAAGATATAGGAATGGAGGATATTATGGAAACTGACTGTATTCTAGAGCTGGCTAAAAGTGGGAATTTATCTCCTTGTTCTAATAAAGTTGTATGCACTTCACCTGATAATCCAACCAAACGAGAAATATTAATAATGGATGATGTTATCACTAGTGATATTGTTGGCAAGACAACATTTGGTAAATTGAAGCTAGCCAAAGAGGTTAGATATTTGGGCCATGTTGATGCTGTTAGCAAAAATAGAAGAGGAGGGAATACGAATAAAAAGAAAGGAGGGGATTCATCCCCTCCTATGAATTAATGACTTACTTTATTTTCTGGAACTGTAGGGGGGGCCAAAAAGAAGGAGGCTTCCCTTTATCTCAAGGAGATAGTGAAGGACTATGAAGGTTATTTTATTGGTCTTGTAGAGACTAAGATATCAAAAATTGATAGGCTTGATGTTGATAAAGTTATTGGAAGAGTTTGGGATTTCTTCCATCATCCTGCTGAAGGTACTTCAAGTGGAATCCTTATTTTGTAGAATAGGAATAATGTTTCCTTTGAAGTCATGGATCATTCTTCTCAAGCTGTTATTGGAGTGCTTAAATCTCCTATGTTTGGTTCTTGGATGGTGGGGACTGTGTATG
The DNA here is from genome assembly GCA_022539455.1 of Dendrobium nobile. Classification (NCBI taxonomy): domain Eukaryota; kingdom Viridiplantae; phylum Streptophyta; class Magnoliopsida; order Asparagales; family Orchidaceae; genus Dendrobium; species Dendrobium nobile. The sequence continues at coordinate 34,889,647 of CM039724.1, read as the reverse complement.
CTAGCAAAGATTATCGTATAAGGAGAAGTTTATGGGAAATGCTTGAAAAGGTTACTAAGGGAGATATTCCTTCAATAGTTGGAGGAGATTTCAATTGCTTATTGTCTAGAGATGATAAGAAAGGAGGAAAGAGGTTCTTTTTTTTCAAAAGGGCCTCAAGAGATGAAGTTGTTTATGACTAACAATGATTTTCATGATGTGGGTACTATTGGTCCTAGATACTTAATGCGGATGCTCTTCAAAAAGTTCCCTTGGCTCGTGTTAGACACTTAGCAAGGATTGCATTCGATCATTGCCCAATTGCCTTCAAACTTTTGGAAACACAATACAAAACTCATTTTATCAGATTTGAAGAAACCTGGAAATCATATCCAGCGGCTTGGAGCATTGCTTCTAATGCCTGAAGAAGAACAGATTATGGTAATGAGATGGATGTTTTACAAATGAAGCATAGAAGATCCTTGAGGTCCCTATTTTTTTGGAGCAAGATCAAATGCAAGAGCCTAAATGTATTAAAAGATGAATTACAGAAGGAGATAGTTGATCTACAACTGGAAGAAGCTTCACAAGGCAATTTGATAGATGAGAAGTTAAATTTACTCAGGAATAAAGTGCATGAATTCAATGTAACTTTGGGTAGTACATGGTGGAACCAAAAAGTCAAGGTGATATAACATGAAGAAGGAGATGTAAATTCAAATTTCTTTCATAGATTTGCTTTAGCTAAGAGAAATGGAAATCTAATTAGACAAATCAAAGGTGATGATAATGCCTTGGTGGAAGATTTTGAACAGATTTCATCTGTTTTCCAGAAATTTTTAGAGAAGAAATGGAGATCCAGAGATTGCATACTAACAGGATGGTCAGCTTTCCCTGATAACCAAAGACTTAATTTTATGGATATAGAATTTCTAAAAGGTGATTTCACTCAAGAGGAATTAAAAACTGCGATTTTTCAGCAAGGAAGGAATAAATCCCCTGGTTTGGATGGGATTACACCTTCATTCTTTCAATTCTTTTGGAGTATTGTTAGAGAATCAACATGGAAAGCAGTTGAGAGCTTCTTCAAATGTGGTCATATGAAGGATGAATGGAAAGACACCTTGATAGTGTTAATCCCAAAGGTGAAGTATCCTATGGTGCCATCCAATTTTAGACCAATTAGCTTGCGTCAAACCACCTATAAGTTGGTTACAACTATGTTGGTTAACAGAATTAAATTATGTATCTCCAAGATCAATTTGGAAGAGCAATGTGCTTTCATCCCTGGGAGATCTATGTCTGAGCATTGCTTACTTGCTCAAGAAATTTTCAATAAATTCAGGATCTCAAAGGACAAGAAAGGATTGATGGCAATTAAATTAGATATGGAACAAGCATTTGATAGCATGGGATGGCCAACATTACATCAAGTCTTACAAGCTTATGGATTTCCTAATTCTTTTTGTAATATTATCATGGAATGTGTTATGAATGTTAGATTTTCTTTCATTTTAAATGGAAGACTATCTAGTTGGATCAAATATGGAAGTGGGCTTCAGCAAGGCTGCCCATTATCTCCTTATTTATTCATAATGTGTTTCCAGCTTCTATCCCGTGCAATTTGTTGCGGATCTATGGCTTATGATTTTGTTGATAACAAACATTCTTTTTTCTCTACAACTGTCTTATCTACTGACATTTCAGGTTCACACGATCGGACTGCAATTTGGAATTAACTCAAGATTGAGTAGACTAGGTCTGAGTCAGTTTGTACACTTTTTCCTTTCTTGAGTCTATTGTATTTGGTGTGGCTCCTAATGCTTTATAACTTGGAAGATTTTCTGACTGTTCCCTAGAGTACTATTTTTGGTAACATCGTCCGGGACGATTTTATATCATCCTGGACGATCGATTCAAAAGCAGAAACCCTAATTAGGGCATCCTCATTAAAGCAGCCGTCATTATGCAAAACAGATCGTCCTGGACGATTTTGTATCGGCTAGGACGATAGGCTCATTTCAGAAAGAATCTGTCGCCAGATCTACTTAGGAAATACTTATTTTTGGACATCGTCCTGGTGGATCGGCCTGGCCAATCCAGAGCAATTTTTCTTAAATAAATCTGGCGATTAAGGAAAGCAATTAATGGTGATTTGCATGATCACATGGCCGGGCCAATTGGACATCGTCCAGCTTCATTTCAGGGCAATGTTCAGGATGATTTTCCTCATATTTGAACTAATCGGCCAGGACGATATGTCTATCAGCCTGGACGATAATGTCAGCAACTTGCATTAATGAGCTCATTTTGAGATCTTTTATTTAAGCTATGACATGACACTTTATAAGTGTCTTTGGCAGCCATTGTAGCTTCGTTCTTTTGGGGGAAACTTGAAGAGAGAGCTTGAAAGGGAGTGAGGAAAGGGTGGAGTTTGAGAGAGCGAGAAGATCCTGTGAGGGGGGACTCAAGGGAGTGTGGAGGGGGTTCAACACGGTTGCTTCGGCAAGCTCACACCTGAATACCGTCGAATTCAAGGCTTATCTCGAGGGAAGTTTACCAAAGAAGAAGATCTCTTTGATGTCAAGGAACCCGGCGACTCCGCCGCACTGGGGAAGGTGGAAGTGATTTTGTAAGGGCTTCTTCGCCTAGCTGTGGGGGCTAAAGGAGAGACACTTAGTTTAGTGCAATACCTGGAGGGTGCCTCTAAGGAGTGGATGTAGGTCAAGGTTTGACCGAACCAGTATAAATCCGGTGTGTTTTTTCTTTATTACTTCCGCACTTTAATTTTCATACTTTGGTTTTTATTATGGTGATATTGATTTTGGTTTGTGTTTTGATTTAAAGATTCTTCTTTTCCAATTCACCTCTCTCTTTATTAGCCTTAGGCTAGTTCATAAGGGTCTAACATCCCTAACGAACTTTCACAATTAATCAAAGAGGGCAGCATTTGGGAGTTAATTTAACACCCAGAAATCAAAAAATTACACATCTTTTGTATGCAGATGATGTATTAATATTTTCCCAAGCCTCTTCAATAGCAGCTCAAGAATTGAAAGCCATAATGTCAAGTTTCTGCAGATGGTCTAGACAAAGAGTTAATGTTTCAAAATCCCAGATTTTATTTGGAAAGGCCATGATGCTTCCGATGAAGAACCATATAAAGAAGAAGTTGGGTTTCAATGTGGTGAAGGAGATGCTTTATTTTGGTGTTAAAATTGCTTTAAGAAGATGTAGAAGAATTGATTTTCAAGGTATGATTGACCTTATATTAGAAAGACTCAATGCATGGGGAAGCAAACATCTTTCTATGGCTAATAAGATCACTCTTGTTAAGGCATCTCTCTTAACCTTACCAAGTTTTTTATCAACTCATTCTTTGACTCCCAAGAAAATATTATATCAAGTAGATCAATTATGTAAAGAATTCATATGGCATAAAGGCATGGGCAAAAAGGGATTACATTATGTTGCATGGGATGTTTTATGCAAACCAAAATTGGATGGTGGCTTGGGAATACAATTTGCTATCCAACGAATGGGACCTCTTAGATCAAGGCTAGCATGGAGATTCATTCAATATCCTGATAATTTGCTACATAAGAATATTATAACTAAATATGGTGATAATATTTTTGAAGAAAAGAAAACTGGATCCTCTATGGCATAGAAAATCTTGTTGGACGGTGGAAAGCATCTCAAATCTATTGTTAAATGGAAGGTAGTTGATGGGAAGAAAATAAATGTTATGAAAGATATTTGGCTCTTGGGTAGATGCCTCAACACTTGGCTCACTCTTGCTGCTTGTGTGGAGTTGGATAACATAAATTTGAACTTTTTCATCTCGAGAAATGGAAGATGGAATAAGAATTTGCTATAGAAATTCTTTAATGAAGAGCTCATTGTGCTGATTCTGCAAGTAATGATTGATCATGAAGCTGATAAAGACTTTTTGGAAACTATTTTTTGTCACAATGGTAAATCTATCACTGCTATGGCATATGAGGAATCATTAAAGAGGCATCCTAAGGAGAAAGATCGTGAATTTACAATATGGATAAAATGTTTAAAGCTGAACCCGAGAGTGGAGCTTTTCTGGTGGAGGATGAGCAAGTTTGCTATTCAAACATTTGAGTTTCTCAAATATAGGAAACTAAGCCAAAATGATCTATGTCTAAGAGGATGTCAGGAGGTAGAAAACTATGCACATATTATAGTGCATTGCAAATTCATCAAAGAAATCATTCTCAGATTAAGAGAATGGGGCTTTTTTATTCCAATCTTTCATTCTCTAAAAAATTTCTTTGAAGAACTAAGAGGTCATTCATCTCGGTTTCCTAACATGGTAAAAATTTACCTTACAGCTGTTTTTCTTTCTTGGAAAAACAGAAATGATTTGGTTCATGGAAAATTCGTGACATCTAGTGCATTTGTGGCAGCAAATATCCTTTTTTTTTTGGCTAAACAAAAATTATACCCAAATCTAGATAGCTGGGGTGCTAATCTCCTAAGGGAGTTTACTAAAGTTTGGCACCCTCCACCGCTAGAATGGATCAAAATAAATGTGGATGCTTCATTATTGGAGACAAATTAAGCCGGAATTGGAGGTGTATTTAGAGACCACAAAGGAAGGTTATTGTTGGCTTTTGGGAAGAAGAAACTTCATTGGGTTATCTCTCAACTTGAATTGAAAGCTGTTTTAACTATAAAGGATTTCATACAACCTTGGATGTTGGATGCTAAAGGAGTGATCATTGAAGGTGACAACATAAGTATCATCAACTTTATTCAAAATTCTTTGAATAAAATGAAATGGAATTTCAACATAAGGTATAGCAAAGATCTCTTATTCCTTAATGATTTCAATAAAGTATTTTTTTTAATCATATTCATAGAGATTGTAATAAAGTAGCGGATTTTTGTGCTACTTTAGCTTTAAATAACGATTTCTGCTTTGATAGTTACTCTTTTGCCGACATTCCTTCTAAATTGTCTAGTTTGTTAAAGAAGGAATGTGAGGTTTTTAATTGTTGTAATTAGTTTCCTCTTCTAAAACTATTTGCAATTTTAAAAGAAAAAAGAGAAGGTTTGGTGGCTGATCCTTAAGGGATTTGACAAGTCCTTAATTATCTCTTATTGTCATTATTCCTCCTCTTTCCCAGCATAATTTTCATCTCTTGTGCCTAGCCTTAAGCTTAACATCCTTTAACCCAAACATATCCAAACTCTCCAAAACTCTCCTAAATTGCCCTATACATCTCTCATACCCTTCCAAGGACTCAAATCCCTAAAAAGCCTAATATACCATATCCAAAGTTTTAATATAGAAAGATAATTTTCTGCTGTGAGCAGCTAAATTAAAAGCTTCATAACTTCTCAAGCTGGCCCAAAATCTATAAAAACACCACTATTAATTCCCACACCTCATTTGGTTCATATTGGATACTACATTTTTCCATCAAATATTTTGTACTAGAATGTAAACAAGGAAGGTGATAAATTATTTTATTATCTATTTGACTTTGACATGATTCATTAAACTTCAAGAGTTCAGAAGGTCCAAATAAGATGTTGGGTCAATCAGAAGTGTAGCTTTAAAAAAATATTGAGAATGAGAGAAAAGGAAGGTGAATGTAGTGTACAATACTCATTATATAAAAACTTCCTATATTGTAATTGAGAAAAAATGGATTAAATTATCAGAATTTTTTGAATTATATAAATAGGCTATTCAAGGCTAAAATCAATGGCGAAGAAAGAAGCCATCATGCCAAATTAATTTGGCTTAATGGATATCTAAAAGTTAGAGTAAAGAGCTCACTTAATAGCAGATATTACATAGGGAAAGATAATGTCTTAACCTTTAGCATTTGGTTATTACTCTCATTATTGAGAATGTTGCAATTATGGAAAGTTTTCATTAAAATTGGAGAAGCCAACTTGATGCGAAAAAGGTAAAAAATATAGAAAGCAATTCTATTGAATGCTTATAAAAAATTGTAGCCACTAAACCAAGGATCATGAAATAAAGAGAAAGTCAGTCCAAAGCCCACTTTATAACATACTTTATTTCTTGTATAGACTAAAGGAAGGAACTTTCTTCCAAAAGCATGAAACCCTTAGAGGAAGTGTACCAAGAAAAAATCATAGCAAGCTTTCATTATGACCTAAAAATGTTATTATTGTGCATATGGTTCTAGGTCATCTTCATTTTTTATTGAATTAAGAATAGAGAGAGGAGTCAAGCTGATTCTCCTCTCGAATTTTAGCATAGCAATTTGTTGTTAGGATACGATATGTGCTTTTTTGACAGGTTTGTCTAGTTAGGGTAATATAGAACATAATCTAATAACATTTCCAAATATATGTAGAGAGAGATAGAGATCTAAACCAACATGAAATATAAATAAAAAAATGTCCTTAATCAATTAAAGTTTATTAGTAGAATATACTATGTTTGTTTTGATCCCAAAAAGTCAATCCTGAATTCTCTAAAGATAGTCCTCTAACAAAAGTTTTAGTAGATGACAAGGAAGAATCAAGATATTTTAAAAGGAATACTTGACCATTTAAGGTTGAAAATAGTAACAAGAGAGTATGGATTTGTAATAGATTTAATTTAACAAATTAAAGTTTTATTATAGCTTGCCAGAAGACTAGATGAATGGTAGAATTGGACTATATAGTCTTAAAAAGCCTCTATATAAAGATGATTGCCATTTTCAAAATTAATAGATCATCAGCAAAATCAAGTGAAATACGTTAGCTTACTTTTATACAATAGGATGAAATTCATACTTGGAATAATTGTCTTTAAGGATAAGGAAATAAACATACATGCATGAAGAACATGAAAACACAAGGAAAATAAGAAATAAATATAAAATAAAGTTGTAACATAATTATTGAATTGAGAATTATCCCTTAAAAAAAACACTCCATTTGACACTGTGAAAAGTATTTATTAAATCAATTTTGATGTATGAATTTTTTAGAGACTCATAAAGTGTGAAAGGCTTTGATAATCTAATCAGTATAAATATTATTGTTATAGTTTTAATAATTTTTTATAGATATTATTTGATGCATAATAAGAGATGCTTCAAATTTAGATGAATTAGTTAGAAATTTAGCAATGGCTTTATTAAATATGCTTTAGAGAGAATAGTAAGTAATTTGATAGATTGATTATTAGCTTCAAGTTTAAGAAAATGGTTTGATGTTAATTGAAACTGTATGGCACACACAGGGGTGGGGTGGGTGCAGATTGATATGTATTAAAAATTGTAACTTTAGACAGAAGTGCGTATATATAAAAACACCAATAGATTTTTTTTTTAAATATTTTATCAACTAAAAGAGAACTTTTTAATGACTTGCATATAGAAACTTTCTTTAAATAAAACCTACTTTTGACATAATTTTACATAATTTTTTTTTTAAATTATGTTATAAAGAAAAATTACATTAAGAGTATTAAATTGCAATATCAAATATTTTTTATATAGATCATCAAACAATCACAAGTAGAAAATAAGATTGTAATAAAGTAAATGAAAAAAGTAAATTGAATGTAAATCATTTACAATGGTTTAATCGACTTGACTTACATCCACTCTTTGAGTCCTCTCATCAAGAATTCTACTAACTATCTCTTTTTGTTTCTTGCAAAGAAATAAAGCCTCTCTCCTTCATGGGCAATGGAGGAACACTAAAATGCTTTTCTCCTTGAAAACAACTTCTCACTAACCTCCTTAATTAGATTTGAGTCTCCACACTAAGATTCACTAGAGTTCTTTTAAATGAGCTATTACAATAATCTAGAGGATCTAGGAAATAAATCAGACAATATATTCTTGGTGAATCCCATCACCTTCCCCAATTTCTCATTCAAAACCTATTTAAATTTTCTCAAGATTCTTTATTAAATCTTATAAACACCATATAAAAGTTCTCCTCATATACTCTCTTAGGTTTCTTGGTTATTGATATTTATGTGGTGGTTCTAAAAGAAACACTAAAAAGTCTGTTCATTAAAATTATCTTCCTGATTTTATAGTATAGTAAATAGATTATTCAGTATAATTAGTTTGATCAGCCTAAAATCCCAAGCACTATTCTTTATTTGGTAGGACTATATGATATGAATCATATAAGCAGTACATGTTTCTGACTCAAAGCATTGAATCATCCTATTCAAATTGAGATTATCCAGATAAGCTCTCAATTTGTTTAGATGTATAATAGTAATCGCATAGTCTAAAATTTGATCTGATTCAACTCCTTAATTTTAGATTAAAAATAGTAAGATATCTTATATATATATATATATATATATATATATATATATATATATATATATATATAGTACAATATGTATAGGTTAGAAGATCATACATAATAATATTCACTGTACTATATGATTTATTACTTCAAATTTTAATTTTAAATATTTTAAATTAATTTCACTTTGTCCAATTTTTAAAATAATATCATGTAGTTCTATCCAAATTGTATAGTACAATTGGTAAGAGATAAAGTTCTTTGATTAACTTTCTTACATTTTTTTATTTCATGTATTTTGCACTCTGATGTATACGCTTGATTATTTAATCCAATATATTCATGTACAAGAAGAATATTATTAAAAAAATACGAAAATTGTAAATTGGCACACTTTTCTTTCTTTGATATATTTTGTCTTTGACGGATTCACATTTTTAATTTTGGGATCAATCATTTCTTATTCTTAATATTGTCTTTTATGTAGCAGATGTCTCTTCTTACCTAAAGTTTAAGTTTAAAAATCTACACACTTAAATATAATTTATATCAATATAATCAATATCATTTGTGATCATTAACTAATGTGATCTTTATGTCCGGCTTTCTAAAAAAATTTAGCAGCAATACGACCTTATATTAATAGGAATAGTATACAAACCCCATCTCTTCAGCCACCCCGATCTTATTGCTGGCATGTGTGAGTTTAGTATCCATAGTAGAAAAGAAAATATGCATGCCATGCTCACATAAAGGTTGGTGTTTTTAAATGAGAAACATTATGGAATCCTATGAACCTAATGAGCGACCAAGAAAAATCACATGCAATGCTAAGAAAACTAAGAAAAATAGATAATTTCTAATTCACACATCATATACAATAAATAATCATTAAGAAATCAAAGTGTATACAAAAGAAGTAAAAGAAAAGTGCATGTGAAAGTGCAACCTAGGCTTCGTTTGGGACAACTTTCTTGTTGCTTCTTAAAGTCGCTTTCTAATATAAAAAATTTAATTTTTATACTAAAAAACTGCTTTAAGAAGCAACAAAAAAATCATCCCAAATGAAGCCTTAATGTACAACCGAGGGTCTGTAGAAACTTAATGGTGGTGGCCAAGCTTCACCTATAAAAATCTTGGATTTCTACACTAAGATTAACTAAAGTTTATACAAAATGAAGTTTTTTATATACATATATTTTGTTCATCTTCAGGATCTCCACATTATGACCATCTCTTCTAAATAATTTGAAAATAAATCATCTTCAAAGAAAATTCATTCTTTTGGACTTCATTTTTTAATATTTATTTTTATGAGCTATTAAAATTTCTTGGTCATTTAGTGTATTATACATAGAGTTAGCTAATTGATTATCCAATTGCTATGAAATTTAAACCCACATTCCTAAGAATATTAGAAGTGTTCCAAAGAAATTTTATATCATGTCGGCCAACATTAAATTTCATACAATTTTCTAAAAGTAAATGCATCTATATTTTTGAAGAATAATTAAAGGTTATCTAAGCAAGAAATTCATCTACCCTGGGGCGGATCCCAATATGTTCAAGGGGGGGGGGGGGGGGGGGGTAATTTCCCCCCAAAAAAAATTTAAAACTTTTTTATTATATGATGTTTTAAATATATTGTCCCTTTCTATCTATATTTTAGTATTTATTATAAGGGTTTTTAGGCAATTGCCCCCCCTAAAAGTTTTAAAATACTATGATTTTTAGGCATTTGTCCCAACATAATTAAACACATTGTGTATAAGTGTTATTGTTAGGTAATGATGAACCAAATAAAAAAGAGAATTGACTGATTAATCATCTTTAGCGACCATTTTCTTTTTGTCTCTATTTTTTTTTTGTTGCTATTGACTCATTTTCTTGTAGTAAAGGGTCGAGCCAAATTCGATGCAACGCCAACAATTACTTATAAGCTTGACTCCCTTGAAAATTAAGGCTGGATCAGCCCTTGCATCTATCCCTTACATAAAGTGTGAAAAATATACATAAATTGCATGCAATTATTCTCATTGAATTAGGAGTTATGGTTTTTAAAATTCATAGGTCAAAATTTGACCTATGAGCTTTAAAATTCCAATTAGTCCAAAGTATGATTCAAACAAAGTTGAGAAAATTCAAGGATGATAAACATACCCTAAAGTTCAATCAAGCATAATTTGAATACAATTTTATGTATTTAAGCTTGCCAATTACACAAAACACTCAAATTACTAATCTAACTAAGATAAATCTACCACTCCTCTAGCCCTAATGTTTAGTTCAATAAATAGAGGGCTTCTTCCTAAATCCATCAAAGGTTTATCTGTATAATTTGGATAAGCTGATAGGGAGTTAATTCTGAATTAGACATTTCTAATTCAATGTTGATAGGAACACTCTGAATGTTGAGAACAAGGGAATCACTATAATATTAATATTGCGGAACTCATTTAATTCATTTTATTTCATTAATATTTCTTGAGAAGTATTTTCTTTGTCATTTGAGTTTTTATTTGGATATTCATCAAAAAAAAAAAAGAGAGATATATGTGAAATCCTTTTTCATTGACTTTATTCCCATAAGTGACAAAATAAAAGTCATATAATGTTAAGGGTTTAATAGATTTGGATTTCCTATTTGTAAAAATAAATATTTTCTAAGATACAACTATAGTTTTACTCTTACCTTTCTCCTTTTAGACTGTAGAAGATTGACTGACTCACACTTAGGCTCTCATGTTGAAATTTTTTTCTACCATTGTTTGTTATGAGCCACCAAATCAACTTGGATGGCACTCTGTGCTCCAAGGTTTCTTAGAAAAATGAATGATACATTTTATTTAGAATTTTTTTATAGGAATGAGATAATACAATATCCTATCCATAATCAGGTTTTAAAATAGAAAGGAGTATGGATGGCTCACCAATTATATATTTAGCGGATCCTTAATTCAAATCAGCTAAATATTCATCGGGTATCATAATTGAACCACTTATATTATTTTTATCAAGCTTTTCTTTAAAAGTTACACAATCTTCCAATTCATGACTAATCATCAACATATTATGGTTTCCTAGGATCTGGAAGTTCAAACCATATCTTTTTCAAGAGTTTTTTAAAGGTATTTTCAATAGCTTCCTTTTTAAATGGATAACTTTTATTTGAGTGATTCAAATCTCTTCATTTTCTCTTCCAGTGTGAGATATGACTGAGATTTGAATTGCTAATCATTCTGTGGTCTATTAAATGATTGATATCTTATAGGCTAATATAAATATTCAACCAGAATCTATATCAGGATCTTTCCTTTATCAACTATAGACACTAATCATGTTTTCTTTTCTAAAACATTTTGAGGTTTTAACTCCTTTACTTCTTTTGAAGTTTGATCCTTTTAAAATCCACAACTGGGAAGCTTCCTCTTGGAGATTAGAGGCTTGGTTTAATAGCTTCTGAAAATTTTAATTGTAAAACCTTTCAACAAAAAGATTAATGGACGATGGATATTCTTTAATAAATCTTTTATAACATATTACTTTTGCAATTACAACTTGCACCTCATGCCAAGATTTCTCCATCTCAGGATATAATCTATAAAGCTCTCACTCATTTTTTTCTTTTCTACTCCAGGTCACTGATGTTTCACATCAAAAAATATTTTTATGAATAAAATTTCTAATTCATAAAATTTCTAATTCATTTGGTAGTTCAACATACCAATCAAATGCAATTCAAGATAAACTGTTAATAACTATCAAAATAGTAATACATCGCTTCCACTAGCATTATAACAGCTGGCTCTGTAATGTGCAAGGTGTTATTTATGATTACCCATACTATTAAATTTTTTGAATGTATGTGATACAAATCATTTTGGATTTGAGACTGAGCAATATTCATCAGGTGTGGTGTACCCCTTAAAACAAATGAAGTACCCCAAGATTATGGTAGATCCTTTTTAACTTTGCTTTACCATCTCTTTATATTCACATACTAAATTGATTTTCTTTCTAATTTCACTTGTTTATTCTATGTTCTTCTTTATTAATTACTTTATTTTTACTATTAATCTGCATTAATTCATTAGGTAGTGATTTGATATGTGCATTTAATATGATAAATCCTTTACCCTACATGACATCGATCATAACCATGTCTCATTAGTTTCTTTTCCTTTCTTAAAATTTGATCTATGTATTAATTATATTATAAGATGCTGAGTTGAATCTGCTATATTTTCTTCATCAAACTCATCATATGTGGATTTTGTTTCATGTTACCCTTTTCCTTTCCTCTTTATAAAGATGAACAATTATCTACCATGTTTATACTTCTAAACATTTCATCATCTTATGAATTTATTTTTCTTAATCTATAGCTTACTGCTCATTTATATATCTAAGACTCTCCTTTAAGCAAACTATCATTTCTTCAATTATATTTCTTCTATATTATGCATGTCGATTAGAGTGTACTCTCAAACAGATGATGATTTAGCTATAAATTTGCCTTTTCTTCCTCATTCCTTCGCTATACTATTTTTATGATTGATAAGTGCAGTTGAAGTTGCTTTCATCTGAGGTAGCCAAACCTTCTTCTTGTAGGATAATAAGGCTGGATGATTTATTAATCTTGACATCCATTTATTTAAATAGGAAGATGATTTTATACCTTATAAATGGTGCAAATTAAATCTTGGTGAATGATGACACTTAGATTGATTAGAAGATGGATAAGATATGGGATTATACCCTCATCAGGTTAATTTATCATATCTCAGAGATTTGATTAGAGTTAATTAATTGTGAAAACTAGTTGATGTTACCCGATCATTAGTAATTGAGAACTACTTTGGTTCTTGCTGATGATATGTAAAAATAATTGGTTTGTGACCTTCACAAGTCACACTTCTCTAAAAGTTCATGTAGGTTGTTAGACCTTATAAAATTGTTTCAAAGCTAATCGGGGGGGGGATTGAATTGGTTATTTTAAAAAAAAATTCTTGGATTTTAGAAAATCTCATTTAAAAAAATATATATTTTGAGAAGATTAAAAATACTAATATTGAAAATGCAATTGATTATAGCAATGACTTTCACAGATAATCTTTCAACCACAAATATAAAGAGCAGTAAAATAAAATGAAGGAAAAAAAAAAGTAATAGAAGAACACCAAATTTTATAATAGTTCGGTCTAACAAGACCTACATCCACTCCCTCGAGACTCCTTCTCTAGGTATTGCACTAATCAAAATTGACTCTCCTTTTACAGCCACAGCAAGGCGGAGAAGCCCTTACAAACTCTCTTCCGCCAACCAAGTACGGAAGAGAACTGTCTCCTTTTACACTCTCCTTGTGATGACAGCATACCTTCTCATCCTTTTTCACCCACATGGTGAAAGTAGAGTACCTACATGCCTTTTTTACCCACCTGCTGAAGGTAGAGAACCAAACATCCTTTTTCATCCTCCTGGTGAAGGAAACAAATTGTCACATATTTTTCACCCTCCTGTTGAAGGCAGAGAATCTTGATCCATTCTTAAATATCTTCTCTCAAGAGACTCAAAAGAAGTTGGGAAGAAGTTAGATGAAGAATAAGAGATCCTCACTTTGGGCAACCTTGTGAAACCTTCTCATAATTCCCTTTCAGTAGATCTCTCAGTCTCCAATCTCAAAATCTCTCTCAAATACACTCCCAATAGTCATTCTCGAGAGAAAATTCAAAGAAAGGATAAGGATGATAATTTTAGGACACTATTTATAGAAATCACATTAAAAACTGTTCAAAAACTAAAAAATTTCAAGAGAATTGTCCACAATTCGTATTGTACAATCATAGATCATCCAATATGAATAGTTCAAAAATCATGGCTTCTTTCAGTACAAATTGGGATGAACTTAGTTTTATACACTGTGGGTCGTATGCATGACTTTATATCTATAGTGCAAATAATTCAAAAATAAATAATTTTGTATGGTATGAGGAGGTACAAACTTGATTTCATACACTGTCAGACGTCTGTACGACTTGACATTATACAATACGAACATTTCAAAATAACTATCCATTATTTGGTACTATCTGGTATGAACCAAATTTTGCACACTGTCAATCGTCTGAACAACTTGGCATCGTATAGTATAAATAGTCTGAAATAATTGTCCATCATTCTGTACAATTTGGTACGAACCAAATTTTGTACATTATCAGTCGTCTGCACAACTTGTCAACATATATTATGAACAATTTAAAAATGAATAAGTTTGTATGGTTTGATCTGGTACGAACAAAATTTCATACATTATTAGTCGTATGCACGACTGTATATCGTACAATACGATCAGCTAAGAAAATCAAGCCATTGTTTGAATAACCGATTTCTAAAGAAAAAATTAAGTCAAATCATATAGTATGATTATATATCGTATAGTACAATCAGCCTTTAAAAAAAATTTATCACTCTCCACCTATGTGTGTGCATGATTACCCAATTATAATTACACTTGCTTAAACTCAAAATAAAAAAAAACAAAGATATACAAACTCTTTTACATGAATTCTTGTTCTACCTTATTTTGAAGTTTTTAGCAATCTGGAGTAATATATAATTTCCATGAAATGTTAGTACTCACAAAAACAACCAAAATATCTAATATATGTTAGGAGAAAAATAATAAATCATAAAAATAATATTTTTTATCATAAAAAAATCATAATCTCAATCTTGATTACTGATTTGTAACAATCTCCACCTTTTTTTATGATGGCAAAAATAATTATTATTTGAATAACAAATTAAAGTTCTTTTCTCCTAAACTTCCCCTAAATGAATGAAAATTAAAAATCATGAGGATAAATATAAATTTGACCCTCTTTTTAACTTTAATTTTTATAGACAAATAAAAAAAATTACAAAGAAGAACAAACACAAAAAATACAAACATCAAAAAGAACCTAAAATAAACAAGTATGACATGAATCACAAGTAAAATTCAAATAAACATAACCATAAACAACCTTCCCATGAGAGCATTTTGACAAAAACTGAAAATAAAAATAAACTTAAAAACAAAACACAAAAATTCAAGCTAGAAGACTTCAAACAAACACAAATAAGAACTTCCAGCTTTTGACATCAACAAAAAAAATGGAAAGAAAATAAAAAACCTCTAAATATGAAAGCTAGTATTAACAAATCTAAAAGGCTGATAAGGAAAAGAAATTTAAATATTTGTGAAACTAAGATTAAATTCCTAAAGCAAAAATTCTTTTTAAACTCATATTTTAAACTCAAAAATAAGCAAGATAAGAATAGTTGATAAGATTCAATGTTCATTCTAGAGAT
This sequence comes from Dendrobium nobile, assembly GCA_022539455.1. Taxonomy (NCBI): domain Eukaryota; kingdom Viridiplantae; phylum Streptophyta; class Magnoliopsida; order Asparagales; family Orchidaceae; genus Dendrobium; species Dendrobium nobile. The sequence goes on along the minus strand of CM039724.1, from coordinate 34,874,032 downwards.
AAGAAATATTTAAAAGAATAATTATAGCAAAAATTAAACAAAAATCACATAGATTCAATTTCAATAGTTGAGAGTTATTGTTAAATGTATAGATTTTTATAGGAATTAGAGATAGAAAGGAAATAACTAGATGTAGTGTGAGCACATCTTTTGATTTTGAATTGTAGTTGGTGAACATTCCACATATTTTTAGGTTGGGCTCATTTTGTATCTCTTTTCAGTTTTAAACACTTTGTGCATCTTTTGACATTTTATTCTTTCATTAACCTAAATCAATAAATCTTAGCTTGTGTGATTATTTTCTAAATAAAAGAAAAAAAAAATTCTTATAAGGAAAAATAAATCACAAAATAGAATCCTATATATTACAATAAAAATAACACATTAAGTAAGAAAATAAAGGAAAGAATGTTACCTTTTTGCAATAATTATAATTATGAGACAAATATCGTATCAGAATATCAAAAAAGATTTCCTTATTTTGATCTCATTAAAATTTGTTTTAAAGTCATAGAAAAGAAAAAGATTTACTAAGGAAATAAATTTGTGATACAAAGATTATAGTATTTTAATTATTTAAAAGAACATTTTAAATTAGTCAGTATTAAATAATTAAATAATTATTATAGAGGAAAAGAAATACAAACACAGGAATAACCAAACACACATTTTTTTTATTTATATGAACTTAAAATAAAAAGAAACTATAAAACACTCAAAAAATAAATCAACTAAAAATCAAGACAAGAATAAATAGCAACAAAACATACAATCATAGAAACTTAAAAACAAAACATACAACAATCTGTAACTAAACTAATAGTTTGGAGGGTCTTAATTTGGAGGAGGTTGTAGAGGTTTGAATTGCGTGAAGTAGCTATTTATGGTAGCTACATGAGTATTGAGAAAATCAAATTATCCTCTAACACAGCCCATATCTTTATTATATCTGAAATCCTGGTGGTCCAGATGTGTTTGAACTTGATCAAAATAATGATCTATGTGAGATGAGGTGATCAAATCTCTATATCATGTCTTTATAGAACTGTTGATCATGTCCAGGAGCAGGAGTAAGTGCAGGTGCAGGTGCAGGTCCTCCTTCTTTGTCAAATTCTTCTCCTTCATCCCCTTGACACGGTGAGAAAGAATTTGAAACGAGGCATCATTGAAATAAACAGGTAGGTTATTTGGGGCTTCAGGATGAATGATGTTGTATTTCTTTTCAAGAACATAAGCAGCCAGGTGTCCTGGAGTTACATTCTTCTTTCTTCTGGTAGCAGGGAGTCTAATATTAGTTAGAATATGGATGTAATCCATAATTAATTGGGCTTTATCGAATGCAGTGTTTGATAAGATATAATATGTGATAATAATCAACAAAGGAGTGATATTGAGATGATCACTAGCTTTAGGAAAGATAGATATCCTTAAGACATGTTGGATGATCCTAGTATTTTGATTCAAAGTACAAAATAGGGGTAAATGAGAGATTAACATCATTCCCCTAAGAGTTTGATTAATAGTTCTCCAATAAAAACCAGTTCTAGATGTCAATGAATGAGCCCTGATCTCTTTAGTCCTAAGGTGTAGAAAAATCCCCAAATCTTCCTTGGTAATTTCAACATGTTTATGAAAAACATAGAAGGTAATCCCCAAATCTTCCTTGGTAATTGTGTTCATACAATACGAATGGATTATGAAATTTAATTTTTCACATGATGATCAAGGTACTCTTCATAAACAAATTCATACAAGATTCAAGAAAAAACAAAAATAAACAATAAAATGAAACAAAAATCAAACACAAATTAAAAAATCAAAATATAAAATCAAATACAAATTGGAGAAAAAAATAACCAAGACAAACCACAAAAAAAGAACAAAACACAATCATAAACATAAAAGAAATACACTACAATTTCAATATGAAGAATTATAATTGTCAAGCATGAACATCAATAACACCCAATCTGGTTCTTAAAGTGCTAAAAAATTCAAAAGCTTGTGGTTTTGTGAAAATTTCTACAAGTTGATTTTCTATTGCTACATGATGTAGTTCAATTTCTCCTTTAGTAACATGGTCTCTAATAATGTAATGCCTTCTATCTATTTTCTTGGCCTTAGAGTGTTGAATTGGATTCTTTGAGATACAAATGACACTTGTATTATCACAAAAAATTGGAATAGTATCAATTAAAAAACCTAAATCCACTAGTTATTATTTTAACCATAAAAATTGTGCTACATAGCTTCCGAAGGTTATGTATTTTGCTTAAACAGTAAAAAGAGCTACTAAATTCTATTTTTTACTAGATCAGGAGACTAAAGGGTTCCATATAAATTGACAAGTTCCAGAAGTACTCTTTCTATCAACCCTACACCTTAATAATTTTAAATAAAATATCCAATGATTTCAAAAGAGATGTTATGCCTAGGATACCAAATCCCTAAATTTTGAGTTTCTAAAAGATATCTCAGAATTCTTTTAACAGTATTCATGTGAGATTCTTTTAGATCCTCTTGAAATCTTGCACAAAAATAAATACTAAACATAATATCAAGTTTTCTTGTAGTTAAATAAAGTAATAATCCAATCATCTCTCTAAATTTCTTTTTATCAACATATTTGCCTTTAGAATCCTTATTTAACTGACCCGAGGAACTCATGGGAGTATTTATTGATTTAGTATTATCCATTTTATGTTTCTTAAGGATGTCCTTAATATATTTTGATTGACTATAAAAGGTTTCATCCTCTCTCTATTTTATGCTAAAACCAAGAAAGTAGCTTAAGTCTCCCATCAAACTCATTTCAAATTTCTTACTTATTATTGTTAAAAAATTATTACAAAGATTTTTATCAGTAGATCCAAACAAGATATCATCAACATAAATTTGAACAAAAAGAATGTAATCTCTTACAATTTTTATGAAGAGAGTGATGTCCACACTTCCTTTGACAAGAGATTTTTCTAGTAGGAAAATGCTTAACCTTTCATACCATGTCCTAGGTATCTATTTTAGTCCATACAATACTTTCTTCAATTTAAAAATATGATTAGGAAATTGAATTTTCAAAACTTGGAGGTTGCTTAATATAAACATCCACTTTTATCACCCCATTAAGAAAGCACTTTTAACATCCATTTGAAATAATTTAAATCCTTTAAAATAGGCAAAGTTAGAAGAACCCTCATTACTTTAAGTCTGGCTATAAGGGCAAAAGTCTTCTCAAAATTAATCCCTTCTATTTGAACATACCCCTTGGCCACCAATCTTATCTTATTTCTAACCACTAAACCTAGCTCGTTCAACTTATTTTTGAAAACCCACTTAGTTCCAATAATACTTTGATTTTTGGTCTTTATACCAATTCCTAAATATTATTTCTAAAAATTTGATACAATTCTTGTTGGATAGCAAAAATTCAACAGAAAGTGCTTGATTCATATTAGTGGGTTCAATCATTGAAATAAATGCTGAGTTATTCACTTCTTTGCTAAGCTCATGTCTAGTCCTAACACCTTTACTAGGGTATCCTAAAATCAGTTCTTTAGGATGACTTTAGGACATTTCCATTCTCTAGGCAACTTATTTTCTACTTCAACCTTTTCTTCAAGATTTAAATTTTCAATTTCTTAGGTATTCTCTTCAATATTTTCTTCTTCTAACCTAGACATGCATCACACAGGTGATCCTTAGTGAAGCCTAATTTGGGTAAGCCTCTTACCAATTACTTTTGGGTAGTCTTTATAAAAATTTTGATACTTACGTGACAAAGTCTTCTAATAAATAACCAAGATTCATCGATAATAATTTTTAGACAAAAAGTATTAGAAGATTTAACACAATTTAAATCAAATATGTAAATATTAATTACCCTATCCCCATGCAACACACCAACTCCGTTTTGGCTTATAATACAGCTTGTAGGTAAAACAATTATGTTAAAACTCTTATCATAAAGTTGACTAATATTTAGTAAATTATATTTCAATCCTTTTACCAAAAAAATATTTTCAATCAGAAAATTATTCGAATTGCCAATCATACCTGATCCCACTACTCTCATAATGGTGTTATCTCCAAGTGTCACTTTGCCTCTTATCCTGGCCTCCAGTAGTATAAATTTATTTTTATCTCTAATCATATGCTTTGAACATCTACTGTCTAGGTACCAAATATTCGTACGAGGGCTTTTATGATAGCATTTCTACAAAATTATCAAATCATAGACTTGGAAACCCAAATAAATTTGGGTTCTCCTCTTGACAATGATAATATAGATGCATGTTTGATATACTATAATTGATGCATCTTAGGTCTTCATATTAGATGTGTTCTATGATGAATAATGCAAGTGCGCGAAATATGCCCCATCATTCCACATGAAAAATATTTAATACCAGGAAAAGGATTTACTAATTTATGTGAGTTTTAATATCTTTTCCTAGATTTTGAAATTGCATGCTTTTGATCAAGATTGTAAAATTGTTTAAGTGTGTGAGGTGTCTTATCTTCCTAAAAAGCTTTCAATTTTTCTTTAAGATATGAGTTTGCACTTTCTCAAACTGAATTAGTAACTTTCAACTCATGTTCTCTTTGATCTGATTTAGCCATAAACACCTTAATCATTTTCAAGTTCATTATAAGATGTTTTCGAAAAATCATGCTCCTTATTAAATTATCAAATTCATCTAGAAAAGTTATGTGATTGATATCTATGTTTGCATGATCTTTCCTCAGATTTTCATGCTCTTTTTATAAATTTAGATACTCAATGTTAAGATTTGCATGCAATTTTTGAGTTTCTTATATGCATTATGGATTTTCTCAGAAACATCAAATAATCCATCATAGGATAGGTCACATACTTCCTCTTGATCTAAATGATTAAGCTTATATGTCAATAAACACAAGATTGTAACCTCCCCTTCTGTTTCTATTTCTGAAGTGTTTAAAGCTGAGTCAGCCCAAAAAGCTCTTTGCATTCTCTTCTTGCCTTTTATGACATGATTTTTCTCCTTAACTTTCTTCTTGTTAGGATTAGCTTTAAGATTTTGGAAATCCATCTTTATATGTCCAAGCTTTCTGTGTTAATAACAAATGACTTCATTAGAAATTCTTGGATTTTAAATGAACTTACTTTTGTTTCAATGATGACGTCATTGTTGTTTTCTCTTAAGGAAACTTTTGAAATGCTTAATCATAAGAGTAATATCTTCATTATCTTCTAGCATTGATTGATCACTTTCTAAATCATTAATCTTCAAAGCTATATTTCTCTCCTTCCTTTTATCACCTATATCAATCTGTCTTTAATTCACTCCTTGCTCATAAGTAATAAGTGATCCAAGAAAATTATCAATAGAATATATATTTAAGTCTTTAGACTTAATAATAGCAGTTAACTTTGCATCATAAGCAGTAGGCAAACAATATAAAATATTATTTACTTTTTCTAAATTTGTAAGCTCTCTACCTAAAGCATGCAATGAGGTAACAATCTGGGTAAACCTTATATAAATATCAGAAATTGACTCATTTTGTTTCATGAAAAAAAGTTTATAGTCATGTAATAAAATATTCAACTTAATTTATTTTACCTCATTTATCCCTTCATAAGATATGCAAAGTCTATCCCAAATTTCCTTTCTGGTTTTACAAGTTGAAACACCCATATAATCCTCAGATTTTAAGATAGAGAAAAAATTGTTTAAACATTTTACATTTAAATGTGTTAATTCCCTTTCTTCTACTGTCCATTCAGTAAATGGTGTTTCAATTCTAATGTCATCTACTATTCTAGCAGGTTTAGTATAACTTTCCTGTACTAATATTCACATGTGATAGTTCAGTGATTGCAGAAAAGTAGACATGTGAGTTTTCTAGAAATCAAAAGGATTATTATCAAATAAAGGTGGCCTAGTAATCGAATATCCTTTAGTAGTGTTTTAGTTTAAAAAATTAGCCATGATCATTTTTCAAGAAGTAGTCTAAACCTTATTTTTTGAAATAGGCTCTAATATCATTTGAAAGTTTGTGTAGGTTTTTAGATCATATAGAACTGTCCTAAAGCTAACCAAAAGATGTGGGGGGGGGGGGGGGAATTGATTAATTAAAAAAAAAATTCTTGAATTTTGAAAAACCCCTTTTTTAAAATCTTTTTAGAAGATTAAAAATAATAATATTGAAATATGCAGTTGATTATAGCAATGACTTTGACAGATAATCTTTCAACCACAAATATATAGAACAGTGAAATAAAATACAGGAAAAATAAAAAGTAACAAAAGAACACCAAATTTTATAGTGGTTCGGTCTAATAAGACTTGCTTCCACTCCATGAAGATTCCTTTTTTAGGCATTATACTAATCAAAAGTGACTCTCTTTTTGCTCCCACAGCAAAGCGGAGAAGCCCTTATAAACTCTCCTCCACCAACCCAGTGTGACAAAGAATCATTACATTTTACACTCTTTAAGTGATGGTAGCATACTTTCTTATCCTTTTTCACCCACCTAGTGAAGGCAAAGTACCTACACATCCTTTTTCACCTACCTGGTGAAGGCAGAGAACCATCATGTCTTTTTTCTCCCTCCTGGTGAAGGCAGAGAACCTTTAGCCAGTCTTAAAGACCTTCTCTCAAGAGACTCCAAAGAAGCTGGGATAAAATTAGAAGAAGAATAAGAGATCCTCACTATGGCCAACCTTGTGAAACCCTCTCATAATTCCCTTTCATTAGATCTTTCACTCTCTAATCTCAAAATCCCTCTCAAACACACTCCTAATAGTCACTCTCAAGAGAAAATTCAAAGAAAAAGATAAGGATGATAGTTTTAAGACACTATTTATAGAAAACACATGAAAAACTATCTAAAAATTGAAGTTTTTCAAGAGAATTGCCAATGGTTTGTACTGTATGTTTGTAGATCATCCAGAATGAACAATTCAAAAATTATGGCTTTATTTAGTATGAACTGGGATGAACTTAGTTTCATACACTATGGGTCATATGTATGACTTTATATTATATAGTACCAATAGTTCAAAAATGAATAAATTTGAATGGTATGATTAGGTACGAACCTGATTTCATACTTTGTTTGTCGTCTGTATGATTTGACATTATACAGTACAAATAATTCAAAATAAATATCCATCATTCGGTATGATCTGGAAACAACCAAATTTTATACACTATCAGTCGTTTGTATGACTTGACATCATATAATATGAATAGTTGAAAATAACTATCCATCGTTCAATATGATCTGGTAAGAACCAAATTTCATACACTGTTAGTTATCGATATGACTTGTCATCATAAAGTATAAATGATTAAAAAATGAACTTATGGTATGAACAAAATTGCATACACTTGTCAGTCATATGTATGATTGTATATCATACAGTCCAATCAGTTTAGAAAATCAAGCCATGGTTTGAGGAGCCAGTTTCTAGAGAAAAAAACTAAGTCAAATTATACAGTACAATTATATATTGTATAGTACGATCAGCCTTTTAAAAAAAATTATCACTCTCCCCCTGTGTGTGTGCATGGTTACACAATTACAATTACCCTTGCTCAGACTCAAGAAGTCAGTTCTATTATTTTGTGAGTTCAATTCCCTGAGTGCAATTTAGTTATTTTTTATTATATATCTTTAGTGCCCCCTTAGAGTAAAGTCTAAGGGAGACTGGGGAATTTCAAGATACATTCTTTAGAGGGACTAGCCTCTATAAGTGGAGGAAGGAATGTCGAGAAAATACTTATATCCATCATGGTGATAAACTTCTTACTTCTCTTATACTTTATTCTTCTATGAATAAAAAGAATATGAGTTTGCATATTATTTATTCCATATCTGGCTATTTTGAGTTGTTGATATAAAAAGCTTATTAAGTACTAATGTAGAATCTTATTCTTTAATGGAAATAATTCTTTTTCAATATTTCTCATTGTTAATTTAATCCAAACAATGACCGTATGTGTAGTTAAAACCTAGTGTGAAGGATAGCCTTGACAGAGGACTGCAAGAATAATTAGAAATATTGAAATGGAATATTGACATGCTGAAAAGTGTAAATTACATAGTATTTTATGTGTTGTATTATGGCAATCTAGGATCTCAAGCCTATGATTTTAATGATAATATTATTAATTCAATTTTTTTCTCTTAGCATTTGCATTGTACATTTATTTATGTGTACACTAACATTTTAGGTACATCATACACCGTTTAAGATCATTCTGGACTCAAGATTAGGTAGAATAAGATATGTTGAAAGATTTTATACTTTTAGTTTCTTTAATTTTATATTTCTTGAGTTTAAGCCATATAAGAGTGTATATTTTTTTGGTGACTTTACACACACACATTGGGAAATGAGAAAATGAATGTTAAAAATTTTGAACTAATGATACCATTTTATTCAAATCATATATTACGATCAATAATTTATAAAATCATTAATAATGGATAAATATATAAATAATAATTGTATCATAATAGTACAATATGATCCATATCGCACTGAATGATATGATTAGAATAGAAATCCTAGCCGCCATTTGAATTTAAGTATTTTAATTTTTAAGTTTATAATATTTGTACTGTATAAACACCATTGCATAGTATGATATTTAAAAACTTACTTTAATTAATTATTATGTTTATTCAATCCAATTAAGGTTTGATTAATATGGTAGATCATACTATATGATATAGATCATATCGTATGATAGGTTGAGATGATTTCCAATCGTTTCAGTGATCATCCTGTATAAACCTAAGATAATTGAACTAATCATACCATATGATCTCTAGATCGTAATGCACGATCAATATATAGAACTTGAACAGTTTGTCCCATGATTGTTCTATCATACCAAATGATCTCTAGTTTTTGAACTATTCGTATTGTACGAACTTGGATCGTTTGTACAAATAAAAGCGACATAATTGAAATTTTAGGATTTTTTGAAGCCTTATTTAAAAACTCTCTTAATTGATTCTTAGAAATCTTTTGGCTATTTAAGAAATTCTAAGGTAGCTTTGTGAGAGGTCTTAGAGCATTTAATTAAAAGAAGGTCAAGTTGCGCATGAGGGTTTTTTGAAGCTGTATTTAAAAACTCTCTTAATGTGAGGGGATTCCACACAGTTGCTTTAAGCAAGCTTGCACCTTGATTCCTCTAGTGGATTTATTGTTTTCTTAGGGTTGCTCTGGGGAGAAAGACTTCAAGTTTGAAGATCTTTTGGGTTCTCTACCTTCACCAGGAGGGTGAAAAATCTTCTAGGTATGCCGCCTTCACAAGAAGGATGAAAAGAGCTTCAAAAGTTTTCTACCTCACCAAGAGGATGAAAAGGATTTTGGTTCTCCGTTGCACTAGATTGGTCGAAGTGATTCTTAAAAGTACTTGTCTATCTTTCTAGGGGGCTTAAGAAGAGACACTAAAGGTTTAGTGAAATACATGGAGAGGAGGACTCTAGGGAGTGGATGTAGGTCATTAATTAACCGAACCATTATAAAATCCAGTGTGTTTTTTTTGTGTTTTTTTTTAAGCATTTTAGTATCCACACTTTAAATTTATTGAAATTTATTTTCTTGTAAATCTCTTTTGTGAACTTTCTGATTAGTTTAGACTCATTTCGAAAAAAAAAAAAAAATTAATTTTTATGTCTTGTACTTTTTACAAAATCAAAACACCAATAATACAGTCATTGACTGTCGTTACACTGTTAGATATCTATTTCAATTTTGAGATTTGAATTTGGTAATTAAGTTTTCAAAAACTATTTTTAAAAAATAAATTTTTTTAAAAAGGCATCATTTCACCCCCTTCTTGGTGTGTATAGGGACAATTCAATGAGGCTTAACATCCTCACTTGAACTTTTAATTAGTATTAGAGCGAGTCTCACAAGTAGCATTTTAAAAAACCTTGAGAAAAATAATCCATGACACACTTTGGAAATTGAAATACCATAGAGGGATATTCAATAACTCATCCGCCACTTTTAGATAGTACTCCATTTGATTGCTGGAAAATCCACATGTCCATTTTTCTACAATCAATTAATTTTCGTTGTGGTATTTAATACAATATAGTTACTTTGTACTATCACATATAGTTAATTAATAGGGTAAAAATTGATATACCTTTAATTGAATGGAGTATTGAGGTTAGATACTTAGCTCAACTAAATGTCAAATATTTAAGCTTTATTTTCTTTGCATTAAAATCTAAAGATTATATGAGAGTCTTTGTATGTATTATTAGGAAAGAAATCTAGGATAGGTTGTGAAAGTTCGTGTAGGTTGTTATACCTTATTGAACTGTCTCAAGGCTAACCAAGAGGGGGGTGAATTAGTAATTTTAAAAAAATTGTTAGATTTTCAAAAACCATTTATATAAAATTTCAGCAATGATCCTTGAGTATGTAGTTGTTTAGATATGATTATCTCAAAAGATTTTTCAACCACAAAATTTTAAATTGCAAAAAAATAAAATAAAGTAAAATAAAAGTGAATAGAAGAACAAATTTTTAGTGGTTCGGTCTAAACTAGACCTACGTCCACTCCCTGGAGACTCCTCCAATTATTTAACTAAATCAAAGTGACTCTTCTTTTGCCCCACAGTAAGGCGGGGAAGCCCTTACAAACTCTCTTACATCAACCCAGTGTGGTAGAGTACCGATGTCCTTTTTCACCCTCTTGGTGAAGGTAGAGAACCTTCATCCTTTCTCACCCTCATGGTGACTGTAGAGAATCTTCATTCTTTTTCACCCTCCTAGTGACAGTAGAGAACCTTTATCCTTTTTCACCCTCCTTGTGAAGGCATAGTTCCTCGACACAATGTTGAAGATCTTTTCTCAAAAGCCTCCAGAAGAGATGGGAAGAAATTTTAAGAAGACAAAGAGATCCTCACTTTAGGCAACCTTATGAATCTCTAACAACTCTCCCTCACTTGATCTCTCACACTTTACTCTCATAATCTCTCCCAAACACTCGCACTCAATGGTCAATCTCAAGAGAACATCACAGTAAAGGTATTGGCTGGTAGTTTTAGGACATCTTATATAGAAAGCACAAGAAAAATCATTCAAAAAACTAAAAATTATAAGTGACTCGACTTTAGATCGTACAGTATAATAGTGGATCGTCTGTACGAATAGTTCAAAAATCTTGGTACGATCCCATACGAACCTTATTTTATATAATGTTAGTTGTATGTACAACCTGCCATTGTATTGTACAAACAGTTGAAAACTAATTGTGTTCATCTGGTACAAGATGGTACGAACCTTATTTAGGATACTAATAGTCGTCTATATGAACTAATATCATACAGTATGAATAGTGATTAAAAGCTATGTTTCGTTTGGTAAAAACATGAATGATCCTAATTTTGTACACTATCAATTATTTGTACAAACTAATTTTGTACAGTACGAATAATACTAAAAAAAAAAATTTCTTTTGGGATGAGCTGGTACGCACTCGATTTCATACACTATCAATTATCCGTACTAACTAACTTTGTACAGTATAAACACTATAAAAATAAAAGCCATAAATTAATTAATTGGATTTTGGTGGAAAATCATGACAAATTATACAGTACAATTTGAAGTCGTTCAGTACAATTAGTTTTAGAATTTTAAGTTTTGACTCTCTCCCCTTGTGTGTGTGCACAGTTATCCAATTACAATCACACTCTCTCAGATTCAAGAAAATTAAAAGTAAGGATTTATAGACATCATTACATGAAATCCTAATCTACTTTGTCTTGAAGGCTTCAACAGTCTGGAGTATGATTTTCTTGAAATGTTAGTACACACAAATAAAAAATAGAAAATTCCAGTACATGCTTTGAGAAATAATAAAATTAATAGAACAATAATATTTTGCTATCAAGAAAAATCACATTATCAATATGGATTCCTAAGTTGTAACAAGTTGTGCTTTACATATGAGGGTACTAGTGAAGTTAAACATTTTATTACATAATTATGAACTCTTTTGCATGAACCCTAATGAGAGTATATCAAACATGTACACTAGGTTTACCTAAATAATGACATTCTTATGTGCTATAAGTAAAGAACTATTAAATTTTAAGAAGGTTAACAAATTTTATATCGCCTACCTAATAGCTCTGATGCTAAAGTAACTACTAATTATGAATTTAAGGTTTTGAATATGTATTCTATTGAAAAATTGCTTGACTCATTCATTACCTACGAGCAAAGTATGAGTTAAAGGTTTCTTGATGCAAGTGATAAGAAGAAGGATAAAGTAGTGGTACTGAAAGCTAATGAATATAAAAATGATGGCTTTGTAGCTGAGGAGGATGATGACGTAGCACTAATGACCCAACAATTCAAGTTTTCTAAAGCAAAAGCAAAAGCATCATAAGTAGTTTACCAAAGGTAAACCAAATAGAAAATTTAAAACCTCATCTAATAATATTTTCTTTGAATGTGGGAAACCATAGAATTTAAGAATAGACTGCCCAAATATGAAAGCTCATGATGCTAAGGAGAAGGGTGAAGAGAAGGCCAATTCCAAAAAGAGGAAGCATCAGACAAAAAAGGCATTTTGGGCTGATTCTGCCTCAGAATCATCAGAAGATGAAACAGTGGAGGAGATAACAAACTTGTGTCATATGGATAATGATAATCTTAATCTTTCTTTTTAATAAGATGTATGTTTAATATCCTATGATGTGATTTTTATTATCTTTGAGAAAAACTGTGACTCATAGAGGAAATTGAAGAAAATGTATGCTAGTTTAAACTCATATTTTTCAAATTTGTGAAAAGAGCATGTTAGTCTTAGGGTTGAACACATTGCTTTAGATAAGGAGTACATCTCTTTACTTGATGAGTTTAATGCATTGAATAAGAGGCATCTTTATTTAACTCAAGAACATAATTCCTTGAAATATGATTATATTGAGTTAGAAGATTCATAAAAATAATTTAAAATAATCACATTTGAAGTAGACCATAGTGGGCATACATTCAAACATGCATTTCAAAGCTTTCAATGTGTAAATGAGTTTTTGAATACAAAAATTGATGCACTACAAAATAATAAACCAGGTTCTATAATAAGACAATGGTATAACCCAATATCACAACATGCATCATTTCACACCATTAGGAAGAGGCATAATACCCCACATAGATTAGCATACCCATTCCCAAGTGTTAGTTATTACTCTTGTGGAATGTTAGGACACATTGCCTGCACTTGCACCATATACCATAGAACACACTTAGTATGAAGGCCAAAATTATTTGCATCACAGCATAACATGCTTGAAATTCATATATTAAATCATAAGGTGGAACCCAAAGTCACATGGGTTCCCAAAACTAATTATTGTTTTATATTATAGGGGTACTCTCACAAAAGGCCTACTGAGAGTATGTGGCACCTGGACAACAGATGCTCATGCAACATGATAGGAGTTATGAAGCAATTCATCATGCTGAAGGCCACAACAAGAGGCAAGGTACACTAGGAGACAACACTAGGAAAATGGTGGGCTCATGTATGATTGGAAATTTCAATAAAAAAAATTCATTGTGAATGTTTAGCTAGTAGATGGCTTGAAATACAATATGCTTATTAGTAGCCAATTATGCAAAAAAGGATTTGATATTAAATTTTTTTAAAATTAGTTTAAATGGTAAACTAAATTTTAGAAAGAAAAAGGATTAACAATATTTACAAGCTTAATTTAAACTATGTTAAATATTCAAATTCCTTATATTTAAAAAATGTTGCTCATGAATCCTTACTATGGCAAATATGACTATGTCATGAAAGTATTAATACACTTAGGAAGATCACCCAAAAAGATTTATTTAGAGGCATACCTAACTTAGATTTTTTTAAAGACCACCTTTGTGATGCCTGCCAACTATGAAATAAGTCAAATCATCATTTTATTCAATTATTAGGCCACTAGAAATCATTCATATAGACTTGTTTGGACCCATTAGTACATCCATCTCAGGAACAAAATCTTATGGATATTTAATTGTTGATGATTATTCTAGATTCACATTGGTTAAATTATTATCTTCAAAAAGTGAATCATTAGAAGAATTTAGAACTTTCTTCACTTGGATTCAAAGGAAATTAGGATGTAAAATTTCAACAATCTATAATGATCATGGTGAAGAAATTAAAAATGATAAGTTTGAATCTTTTAATAAGGAGTTAGGAATAGAGCATAACTTTTCTACCCTTAGGATCCCTCAGCATAATGGGATAGCTGAAAGGGAAAATAAAATCTTAGTAGAAGCTTCTAGGGTTATGATAGCTAAATACTTACTCTCTAGATATTTTTGGGAAGAATTAATGAATATTACTTATTATGCGTTGAATAAGGTTAATGTTAGATCCAAACTCAGTAAGATACTCTATGAGCCGCTTAAGGGTAGGATACCCAATCTCTCTCATTTGCATGTTTTTGGGTGTAGATGTTTCATTCTTATCAATGGTAAATCTCTTCTAAGAAAATTTAATCCAAATTCTAATGAAGGAGTCTTCTTATGATATTCATCTGCAAGTAAAGCCTATATGATCTTTGATAAGAGGACCTTAGTGGTAGAGGAGTCCACCCATATTATATTTAATGAATCTAATTAACTTGTGGAGCCTAGGTTAGAAGGAGAAGAAGAGGTAGAGGTTACTTATGGTGTGGAATCCATTGACCCAGGAGAGTAGAACCTTAGGATTCATTTCCTAGATATTGCAGATATTCATCTAGTCATCCCAGAGAACTCATTTTAGGAGATTTATATGTAGGATTTAGGACTAAGCTTGGACTTAAGAAGGAGGTTAGTCATTCTGCATTCATCTTCATGATAAAACCCACTAATATAGATCAAACCCTATTTGATGAACTTTGGATCCTAGTTATACAAAAATAATTAAATTAATTTATTAGGAATGATGCTTGAGAATTAGTTAGTAGACCTATGGACCAAAGTGTTGCAGGAACCAAGTAGGTATTCAAGAATAAGATTAATGACTATGGAGTTGTGATTAGGAATAAGGTTATATTTATAGCTAAGGGGTACAATCAAATAGAAAGCATTGATTTTGAAGAAACATTTCCCCTTGTAGCCATGTTAGAAGCCATCAGAGTGTTGTTAACCTTTACTTAATTTAGAGGTTTTGAGTTATATTAAATGAATGTAAAGTGTGCCCTTTTGAATGGGGTTATTAAGGAAGTTTTAATGTATAATAATCCCTTGGATTTGAAAATTCAACATTTTGTAATTATTTTTATAAATTAAAAAAATATTGTATGGATTTAATCAAGCACCTAGAGCTTGGTATGAGAGCCTAAACATATTTCACATTTAAGCAAGCACCTAATGCAGATACCACCTTATTCCTAAAAAAAATAAGAGATGAGTTACTCATTATTCACATTTATGTGAATGGTATATTATTTGGACCAACAAATGAAAATCTTTGTGATAAATTTTCAAAAATAATGAGTGGGAAATTTGAGATGAGTATGATGGGAGAGCTTACATACTTCCTTATATTTAGTGTGAAATAAAGAGATAATGGTACATTCCTTAGTCAAAGTAAATACATCAAATAAATTTAAAAAAAATATGAGATGGAAGGTACTAAGGTCCATGAGCTTTACCATTTAATTCGATAAGGATCCAAATGAAAAATTAGAAGATTAGAAGAAATATAGGTGGATAATATGATCACATCTATATTTGACTGTTAATAGACCTGATATAATATTTAGTGTATGTTTGTGTGTTAAATTTCGTGTTAATCTAAAGGAATCCCATACGAGTGAAGTTAAGAGAATTCTTAGATACCTTTTGGCGACCAAATTTTAGTATAGGGTATCCTAAACATATCTCTTCCTTTGAAATTATATGATATTCAAACTTTGACTTTTTAGGATGTATGATAGATAGAAAAGCATCTCTAGAATCTACCAATTTATAGAACAATCATTACTTCCTTGGTCCAATAGGAAGAAAATTTTTATAGTCGTATCCACCATTGAGGCGAAATACATAGCTGTGTTGCCCAAGACTTATGGCTAAAACAACATATCCTATACCTTTAACTATCTTTAGGCACCATTCATATATTGTGTGATCACACAAGTGCCATTTTCATTTCAGAAAATCTAATTCAACATTCCCTTACTTAACATATAGACATCATACATCATTTCATTAGAGATCTAGCTAAGGGAGACATAAATTTGCATCATGTAGAAACTAAAAATCAATTGGCAGAAAACATCACCAAAGCCTTAAACTATGACACCTTTAACACCTTGAGGACTAGACTAGGTGTTATTGATATTCATGCTTGATTTAGACTAAAAGTGAATTCATCAATAATTTATATTCAATTGTTTTTTTTGTGCACTTAAATATGTATTGTATTATCTAATTCATGTTTGTTTGTTGATTTATTGTTGATTTTATTTATTCTTATGTATTTTTAATTAGTAGGTATTCCTTGATCATCACTCACATCAAACCACATTTTTAAAATTAAAAAAAATACTTTGAAACTAAAAAAATGATTCACATCATATTTTTAAGAATATAATTCAAATATACGTGCTTATAATTTTAATTACCAAATGAAATGTCTTTATATAAGTTTGATAAATTTTATGTTAAATTTGAAACATTTAAAAAAATATACATTAACACAAAATAAGGAATCTTGTTTATATTTAATTTAAGCTTATGATACTTTATTGATAATATGTAAACAAAACATTAATGGATATATTAAATTACGAGTAAACCAAACAATACAAGTAAACTCTTATAGACCACTAAGACACTTCTAAGTGAATGTAATATAAAATATTTTACCTAAACACTTAGCTATCCATCTTGATCCATCTTGGATTCTTATATACTCAAAATTTAATCAAATATGAGTTGTGCAATGTACGTCCATATAAATAGTCTTCTTACATATTTTTTAGCCAATACACCTCAAATAATTAAAACACAAATATCCTAGGATATGTTCGTTATCATCAAAATCAATAGAATGGGTCATGAGATTCTTAACGCCAAAATGTAATTGATGCTTTAGTATTAAATCATACATGGAGTCATTAACATATTGTTGGTGGAATTTTACAATCAAGTTTTGAAAAAAACATAGTTATCTTTGGGAATTTTGAAATTGGAATTGAATTCTAACTCTAAAATCGAATTATCCCATTAAAAAGAGTATATCACCTCGGAAGGTGGAAATAAAATTTCAGGATGGGATTCAGATTTAGAATTATGAATCTCATCTTGAATATTGTGACCGAATTTAAAAGAGAACTTCATATTTCCCCAAAGGGCTAAAATGAGGTTCAATTAAATATCTAGCTATGATAATCTATAAGGGTGGTTGTTAAGTTCATATCTGAAGCTTTACCAATGAAAGGAATATCTCCCTAAAGGGAGAAAACATCATTCGATGCTAATTTTTCGAATAAGATGATAACAATCATTAAGATTTTAATTTTCCCAAAGAAATCAATTTAAACTTTGAAAATATCAATTTTGAAAATTAGGTCTGTATGGTTTTAAATCTCTTACGAGCACAAACCCAAATAGTTAATTACATCATAAGAAGACAGAGTCTCTTGTGAAAACTCTCGATTAAAATAGTGGCAAAATATTTTAAAGATCTTTTAGGAGTGATATCAAAAGGATGTGAATTTTGGAATCTCAAAAGGGAATGAATTGAGGTTGAGCACTTATTAACAGAATCAAGGGAAAAAAAGTAGGGGACACTTTGAGATTCCAGAACCATCCAGAAGTGTCCCAACCTAATTTAAATGTTAGGCTTTATATTTTGGATTAAAAGAAGATTTAGTTTAAGTTGAATAATTTATTAGAAATTTTGGATTATGTTCTCGGAGGTTAGGGTCTTATAATAAAAAATCTACCCCGGATCCTAAATCTCAAGTTGGACATTGTACCATAATTGTTCGAACCTAACTAATGTAGTGCAGAACTTGGACTTACCCCGGCTTAGATTGGGGAGCCAGCTAACCACCTAATCGATTTAAATTTCATGAGTTTGGTCCTTTATGATTGAGTGGTAGGGACGTTTTCTTAATTGTTTTGGAGAGATGGGGCCGACTTCTAGAGATTTTTCTAATTGGCCCCTTTGATTTATATTGGGTGTAAAATGCTAAAGACTAATACAATTAAATTTTTTGACTATTTTAAATATATTTCTAATGTAAAGCATGCAAGTCGAAAACTTCAAATCATGTATGCTTGAAAGTTAAAAAAACATGCTTAAAAATAAATTTTTTTGAACACTTGGCTTCTCCAGGTTCGGCACCATATCCTCATAGGCCAGATTATCCGGACTCTTCTCGTAGGTGGGGAAGGGTTTAAGGCAAGTATATAAGGAATGTAAAAATATGCATGCGACCCCAAGGGCGGTCCCCAACTAATTTTCTAAATTTATTATCTTTTTATATTATTTAACTCCCTAAATTTTAAACTTTTCAATTATGAGTATAAAACTTTCACACGATTATGAGTCTCACGTATCCAGACGAAAACAAAAGTGACACACAAACACCCAAAAACTAGAAAAATAGGCAATCCTAAAGATAATCATATCAATACATCAAATATAAATGAATTAATTAATAAATGTCCATAGGCAAACTACCTTGCTTATTACAAGTCAGGGTCTGCAGAAAGTAAAGTGGTCGGGCACCACTGACAACAACCCAAATTCTAAACCTAATAAAGACGTAAGTGATATTGAGTGGGATACTCTTTGTCTTCAGTTCTTCAGTCTTGTTTTCCTTCAGGCTTCTTGGATCCTTTATAGTAGGCTACCCAAATGAAAAAGAGGGCTCTTCCTTTGAGGGGAAGGCCACTCTTTTCTCTTTGGGTAAGGAAAAAATAATCCAAATTTGGAGTTCCAAATAGAAAAAGGGCTACTCCCCAAAGGGGTGTCCTTTTTCTCTTTGGAATCCAAGCTTTTAATTTATATATCCCATCTCAAAACTTCACTTTCACAACACTTAACATTTATATAAATTATATTTATATGAAAATAAAAATTCTACTCTACTGTAAGGTTATCCTAAGCAGTTGATAAATCAAAAATATTTCCAAGCAGTTATATATATTGTAGAAAAATAAATAAACATACTGGCCATGCTTTTTTATTATTTGGGGGCTTAGCAGTTGAAGCACATGTGCAAGCATATTTATAATTATTTTTTTTAGCCTCCTTTTATTGTCATGCATGAGTGTGGTCACATGCAAAAAACTCAGTAAACATCTAGATCGTTCCTATTCTAGGGGTAATCTAGTCGTCAAACATATCAATCATTCAGAGAGTACAGAAAAAGTAAGCAAACATAACAAGTATAATCATCCACAACATGTAGTAAAATCACAAAAAATTTAGGCGCACAGTAGAAAAGTAAACATCGACCTAACCTAGATCTAGAGTTAATTGTCTTAGCAATTCATCTAAAGTGTGTGTAGAAGGTCGTGTGGCTGGGGTAGATCCTAAGCATGATAGTTAGTTAAAGTTATCTAAAATTCTAAGTTTGTTAAAGCTTAAGGGGAGGTTAATATTAGAGTTTAAATATTAATATATAAAAAAATTATTTAAATATATTTTAAGGGTTAAATAATTACTTCCATTGTTTCACACCGAGCCTGTGAAGTTTATTTCACCTTCCTTGGGGCTAAGCTAATAGTCTCGAAGGCTTGGGTTACCCAATAATAATTGGGGTTGATTAAGATAATTTAAATTGGTTAAAATTAAGGATGAAACAATATTAAAGGAAAGAATTAGTTACTAATTTTAAGAGGTTGGTTAAGCATTTTATTAATCAAATTGGAAAATTCTAAAATTTTAAATAATTATTGGATTTTAGAAATTATCTAAATGCTTTAACTAAGGGGTCAAAAATTAATTTTTAGACTTGAAGTTAATTTCAAGGGTTTCATATTTTTAATAAATATTAGACCTTATTATAAGTTGTTTGACTATTAACACACTTAATTTGAAATTTTCTTTGAAAAGTTATGAATTTTAGAAGTTTTGACCCAATTTTGACCTAAGGTTGACTAAATTGTTAACTTTTTGACTTTGACCAGATTTTGGAGGTTTGATATTTTTAGAAAATACTAGACTTTATTTTGACTCATTAGTCTTTTGAAAGTTTGTTCGGGATGTTAAGCCCTATGAACTTAGTCCCAAGCTAACCAAGAGGGGCGGTGAATTGGTATTTAAAAATTCTTAAGACAAAGAAAGAAAATCACAAACCAAATCACACCACAAGAAATTAATGCGGAATTAAAAAGTGCGGAAGCAAAAAATAAGAACACAAGATTTATAGTGGTTCGGTCGACTCGACCTACGTCCACTCCTTGGAGGCACCCTCCAAGTATTGCACTACAAAACGTGACTCTCCTTTAGCCCCCACGGCTAGGCGGAGAAGCCCTTACAAGAACCTCCTTTTGCTTCCTCCTGAAGCTGGCAGAGAACCGCAACCAAAAGCAAACTCCTTACCTCTACCGACCCTTCCACGGACGAGAAACTCCAGACGAAAGACAAGCAGAGCGATTCTTGAAGCAACCCTTGTGAATCCCCCTCACAAGCTCCCCCTCACAAGATCCTCTCTCTCTCCCTCTCTCTCTTTCTCTCCTCAAGGTCTTCTCAGGTCAAGGCAGCAGCAAAAGGTCATCTAAAACGTTGAAGAAGAGCTCTTTAAATAGAAGAGCTCAAGAGGAGCTCATTAATTGCAAGTAGCCGACTTTATCGTCCCGGCCGATCTAGACATCGGCCTGGCCGATCAGTGCAAATCAAAGAGATCGGCCAGAGCATAGCCCTTGGAACAGTCCTGGACAATTGAAATTTGGCTTTATCGTCCAGGCCGATCATACGATCGTCCTGGCCGATTAGTTCAAATCAGAAGCAAATCGTCCTGAGCATCGCCCTGTTTATGTCCAAGCCGATATTTATCGTCCTGAAGTAATTCAAGGATTTTGAATGTATCGTCCTGGCCGATCCTGCGATCGTCCAGGACGATATGATCGTATCAATCACCCTTAATTACTCCCTTGATTTCCTGATTAATTAAGGCATAATTTGGTAATTTTGTCCAGGCCGATATGGGGATCGGGCCGGCCGATAATTTAAAAAAACAGTATACCTTAACTGTCTAAGGCGTCTACTTCTTTCTGTTTTGAGCGTATCGTCCAGGCCGATATATGTATCGTCCAGGCCGATATGTTAATGTCGTCTGCCTTAATTAAGAATCCTTAATTAGACTTTCTGTTTTAAGCTGATCGTCCCGGACGATATAAATATCGGCCGGGCCGATGTGGGCAAAAACAGAAATTCAAAGCCTCTCAAGTGTGTGTGTGAAGGGTTACTTAGCATCAGTCTTTTTGACCATTACAAGTAGACTCAAAAGATGAAAAATAAAATTACAGACTGACTCAACCCTAAACCTACACAATCTTGAACTTGGCTTCTTCATGATCGTCCGGTCTTCGATTCCTGAAAAGTTAGAAG
Source organism: Dendrobium nobile (assembly GCA_022539455.1). Lineage (NCBI taxonomy): Eukaryota > Viridiplantae > Streptophyta > Magnoliopsida > Asparagales > Orchidaceae > Dendrobium > Dendrobium nobile. The sequence continues at coordinate 34,852,426 of CM039724.1, read as the reverse complement.
CAACAAGTAGTCTAAGAGAAGTAGTGTTTGCCAATCATCAAAACATAAGCCATGAAAAAATAGATTTGCAACAATCTCCCCCTTTTTGATGATGGCAAACACTAGTAGGAAAATTTCATTAAAACAGCAAGGTTACAAAATCCAAGATCAAATAGCTTTTTCCTACACCCTACTCCCCCTTTTGTCATCACAAAAAGAGGGTCTATAAACACAAAAAAACATCACAAAAGATTAATCAAGCAAACTAAAAAAGAACATGAAACAAACAACACACAGTACAGACTAAAAAAGCGAGGGATCCAAATCATCTGATGGAGGTGGTGGAGGTGGCTGCTGAAAGTAGGTGGCAAGTGTGGTGAACTGAGCATTGAACCAGGCGATGTCCTGGTCATGCTGCTGCTGAGTAACGAAACTGTTAAAACGAGCTAAATCCTTAGTGCGGTGCTGCTCGTAGCGGGTAATATCCTCAAAGTGTTGCTGCTCCTGTGCAGCCACGTAAGCGTCAAACCAAGTCTCCCAACGATCAAACCTCTCAATCAACTGATCAAACGGTGAGTGCTGGTGGAGAGGGATAGGATCAGGAATGGGAGCAAGAGCGGGAGCCTCCTCCTCTCTAGCTCCCCGACCTTCCCCATCTCCTGGGTGGAGACGAGTACTATGAAGAGCAGTGAAGGAATTGTTTGAGTAGTAGGTAGGATGACGATCAGGATGATTAGGGTATTGGAGATTGTATTTGGCTTCAAGGGTATAGGCTACGATGTGTCCTAAGGCTAGATTGGGCTTTCTCTTATGGCCTGGGTCGCGAATTATGGTTAAGTGATCGATGTAGCGAAAGAGTAGATCAGTAGCATTGAATTCTCTTTGGGCCATAATGTAAAAAGTAGTGAGGGATAGTAGAGGGGTGATGTGAACTCGGTCCCCGGCTTTTGGGATAATGGAGGTGCGAAGGACATGTTGGATTGTCCTAGCATCTTTGACCAAAGAGCTAGTCTCTCCAACATGGAAAGGTGTATTAGTCTGACGAAGGAAGTGATTCACCGTGGACCAGTCAAAATCAGGATCAGAGGCTATTGGGTGCAGCTTATCCCCAGTGGTGGATAGCTGTAATAGATCAACACAATCTTGATATGTGATTTCGACAGGGCGTCGATTCACATAGGAGGTCATGACTGTGAAGGTGTGGTTAATGCGCAGGCTAGCAAAAAATTCAGTGAGAAGTTCGGAAGAGAAAGGGACGGCGAGAGTGAGTATAAAATAAAGAGAGGTGTGGGAAAAAAGGTCCATTACCGGGTATGAGAGATATGCAGGATTAATTATCCGGGAAAGGGTGATGCCACTCTCCTTGTAGCGATGATAGACAGCCTGATCTTCTGCCTCCCTGAATCGAGGATCCAAAGTCGACCTCGAAGAACTTCCAGACGCCTGGCGAACACGCTTCCCACCAGCCATTTGAGAGAGGTAGCAAGAAAACACACAAGAGATGAAGGTAAAGGGTGAGAAAGCATGGCTGGAATTGGCCTGAATTTAAAGAAACGGCCATATCGGCCAGGCCGATCGCAGAATCGTCCAGGCCAATATGGTTCAATAATTACGTACAGGCTGATTGGTCAAAAAGGCGGTCAGATCGTCCGGGCCGATCAGATATCGGCCAGGCCGATTAGACACAGGTGATCGGCCCGAGGAGTCTGGCCGAACGACCGTTGAAAAAGCAGATCGTCCGGGCCGATTAGGTGTATCGTCCCGGACGATGCACAATAATTGATCGTACCGGCCGAAGTTAAAACGTTTAAAATGCTTGCCACGTGTATCGTCCTGGACGAACAGTGGATCGGACGGGACGTGTGTCCAATAATGGATCGTCCGGGGCCAAATTTAAAGATCAAAACGTGCTGACACGTGGATCGTCCAGGACGATCCAGTGTATCGGCTAGGATGATGCACATAAAATGCATCAGCCAGACGAAATATACTATCGGCCAAGACTATCTCCAAGAGTTCGATCAAATTGTCCAGGACGATATAGGATCGTCCGGGACGATGAGTTATAGCAAGCACAGACATAGGTTAGCAGATGGATTTTGAACAAAATTTGTCATATCGGCCAGGACGATAAAGATATCGGCCAGGACGATGTGACTTAAAATTGAAATCAAGAGATGAAGACTGATGATCAAGTCCCTCAAAAAAAAAACAAAAGAAAAACAATCAAAACACAGAAAAATAAAAACAAGGAACACAAGGAAAAACGAAAACGAATATTTTTGGATTTTGATTTTTTTTATGGAGGCATCATATGAGAATTCTTTTCAAAAAGTTAAACTTTTAGAGTTCCAAGAGATCAAGAAGTTTAATAAATCTTAATCAGAAGAAGGTAGAACATCTGATTATGTTAACACTAGATCGGACATCCTTTAGGGTGCAAAAAAATTCTTTTGGAAAACAAAGATCCAACTCAGAATAACTAAAAAGGATAATAAGATCCATTCAAGACTTGTTTACAAAGAAAATATCTTATATTTAATAATCCAAAGTAATTTTTCTCAATCATGGACATTGAAATCAAGTCTTTGAAAACATCACATAATTAATGAGTTTTCTAAGTTTTAAGAGTTTTACTAAAGAGAGGATAGCTTGCATCTAGTGGGCTCATTTTATGCCTCTTGTCATTTTGATTGGCTCTTTTGAGCATCTTTTGATTCTTTCATACACTTTTGTGTATATAGTTTTTTTTTTTTTCAATTTGGCTTCATTAGCCTCTTTTCCTTTTTAAATATTGCAAGCTAGAAACTCTTTAATATACCCCTTAAAAAAACTTAGTTGTGAGTATATCCTCCAAATATTAGAGAATAGGAGCTCTCTCTCTAACATAGGGAAGAACAATTCACAACACAAAATCAAAATCATGTGATAAATGCAATGGCAAGATTTCAAAAAGCTTGAATGATATCTAAGAACTTTGGCTATTATGCATAAGATAAATTAATGTAGCAAGATAAAGAGATCTTAAATACCAGGCCATTGGTTAAACCGAGTTTAGACTTTTGTTTTAGAGAAGAAAATCATACCACTAAATAAAATCAGAAGGAGGGAAAACATCAACAGTAAACTCCCTTTAACCAATCTTGAAAAGCTAAACGCTATTTCCAAAAACTCCAAAATCTAAAAGTTTGAAAGGATTAATCATATGGAAGGCCATATTTAAAGAGCAACGTGTAGACGAAACAAAACAAAACAAAAACAAACGAAAATAAAGCAAACTAAAATCAATACAAAGTGAGCACAAAAAAACTAGCAAAAAAAAATAAAAAAAAAAAAAGAAAAACACTAAAAAAAAACTAAAAATTTCAAGCAAGAGATAAAGTAGTGAATTTAAGAAATTTTGAGCTGCAAGCCTCCTTATGTCCAGTTATCCTATGCTCCCACGAGGTCTTTGGTGAGAGCACACCTGCAAAACTCAACAACAGTCAGATTTAGGAACCCAAACAGGTTTGGGATCCTTCTTAAGAAAAGTAGAATGCAATGCAGGTATGGTATGCTGTGAATTCTGCATCTTAGGTTTCCACACCCAATGTGTACTACGGTGAATGGTGCAAGTATGTGAGATGTGTCCTAGCATGCCACAAGAAAAACATCTAACTCCAGGAAAAGGGTTTCTTAAATGATTTGAATTATAATGCCTCTTCCTAGGTTCTGGCTTAAGATCAACAGTGGAAGTCATCCGATTTTTCTTACATGTTTCAAAATCATTTTGAATCCTCAAATTTGTTTTCTTTAATGCATCAATCTCAATCCTCAAATTTTTCTCAATATCTTTAGATTTCTTAAGATCAAAACTAAGTGAGGTGTGTGAAACTTTTAATGCATTATGTTCATCAATTAATTCCAAATACTTTTTGTTCAACTCATTAAATTCATCAAGAAGAGCCATGTGATTAGAATCAATTGTTGCATGATCTTTAAGAATGACTTCATGCTCTTTTTGTAGATTTAAATGTTCTAATTCTAAGCTAGCATGTGTCTTCTTAAGTTTTTTGTATGATGCATGGATTTTTTCACAAATTTCAAACAATTCATCATAGGTTGGTTTACATACCTCTTCATCTTCACTTTGATTTTCTCCCATGAAACACAAGTTTGTAGTCTCTTCCTCTGGTTCAGTCTCAGAGGAATCAGTACCAGATTCTGCCCAAAAACCTCTTTGGATTTTCTTCTTGTCCTTCCTTGACTTGGCTTTCTCCTCACCTTTTTCCTTATCTTTGCTTGAATGATTTTGAAGTGTAGGGCAATCATCTTTCACATGTCCAGGTTTCCTGCATTCAAAACAAACAACATCAGAAGATCCCTTAACATATTTGTGATCCTTACCTTTCCTCCAATTTTGATGATGCTTTTGTTTCTTCCTTAGAAAGCTTTTGAATTGCCTTGTGATGAAGGCAATTTCATCGCTTTTAGACCCGGAAGATTCGGAATCCTATTTGTGCGCCTTTAGTGTGATTGTTTTCTCCTTTTTCTTCTCACCTGTATCAAGATTTCTTTGATTCACCCCTTGCTCGTAAGCAATGAGTGAGCCAAGTAAGTTATCAATAGAATAGGTGTTCAAATCTTTGGATTCAGTAATGGCAGTAATTTTTGCATCATAAGACGAAGGCAAGCATCTCAAAATCTTGTTAACCTTTTCATAATTTGAAAGCTCTTTTCCTAGTGCATGCAATGAAGTAACAATCTGAGTAAACCTAGTGTACATGTCAGAAATCGATTCATGAGGTTTCATACGAAAAAGTTCGTAGTCATGCAAGAGAAAGTTCAAACGGGATTGCTTAACTTCATTAGTACCTTCATAGGTGATGCATAATTTATCCCAAATCTCTTTACCAGTTTTGCAAGTTGAAACACGCATGTAATCTTCAGATTTCAAAGCACAGAAAAAACAGTTCAAACACTTTGCATTTAATTGAGCCAAATTACGTTCATCGAAAGTCCATTCAGTAAAAGCAACTTCAGTTTTAATACCATTAATTTCACGAGAAGGTGGAGAATATCCTTCTTGAATAAGCATCCACATGCGATAATCCGTAGATTATAAAAACGTTGACATGCGGGTTTTCCAAAAATCAAAAGGTAAGTTGTCAAATAGAGGAGGTCGTGTCATCGAATAACCTTCAGTAGTGTTTATATTTCCTAAGTTAGCCATGGATCAAATTCAAAAAGTTTTCAAACTTAAATTTTTGAATCCCGCTCTGATACCAATTGAAAGTTCGTTCGGGATGTTAAGCCCTATGAACTTAGTCCCAAGCTAACCAAGAGGGGGGGGTGAATTGGTATTTAAAAATTCTTAAGACAAAGAAAGAAAATCACAAACCAAATCACACCACAAGAAATTAATGCGGAATTAAAAAGTGCGGAAGCAAAAAATAAGAACACAAGATTTATAGTGGTTCGGTCGACTCGACCTACGTCCACTCCTTGGAGGCACCCTCCAAGTATTGCACTACAAAACGTGACTCTCCTTTAGCTCCCACGGCTAGGCGGAGAAGCCCTTACAAGAACCTCCTTTTGCTTTCCCCTGAAGCTGGCAGAGAACCGCAACCAAAAGCAAACTCCTTACCTCTACCGACCCTTCCACAAACGAGAAACTCCAGATGAAAGACAAGCAGAGCGATCCTTGAAGCAAAGCTTGTGAATCCCCCTCACAAGATCCTCTCTCTCTCCCTCTCTCTCTTTCTCTCCTCAAAGTCTTCTCAGGTCAAGGCAGCAGCAAAAGGTCATCTAAAACGTTGAAGAAGAGCTCTTTAAATAGAAGAGCTCAAGAGGAGCTCGTTAATTGCAAGTAGCCGACTTTATCGTCCCGGCCGATCTGGACATCGGCCTGGCCGATCAGTACAAATCAAAGAAGATCGGCCAGAGCATAGCCCTGAGAACAGTCTTGGACGATTGAAATTTAGCTTTATCGTCCAGGCCGATCATACGATCATCCTGGCCGATTAGTTCAAATTAGAGGCAAATCGTCCTGAGCATCGCCCTGTTTATGTCCTGGTCGATATTTATCGTTCTGAAGTAATTCAAGGATTTTGAATGTATCGTCCTGGCCGATCCTGCGATCGTCCAGGACGATATGATCGTATCAATCACCCTTAATTACTCCCTTGATTTCCTGATCAATTAAGGCATAATTTGGTAATTTCGTCCAGGCCGATATGGGGATTGGCCCGGCCGATAATTTAAAAAAATAGTATACCTTAACTGTCTAAGGCGGCTACTTCTTTCTATTTTGAGCGTATCGTCCAGGCCGATATGTTAATGTCGTCTGTCTTAATTAAGAATCCTTAATTAGACTTTCTGTTTTAAGCTGATCGTCCCGGACGATATAAATATCGGCCGGGCCGATGTGGGCAAAAATAGAAATTCAAAGCCTCTCAAGTGTGTGTTTGAAGGGTTACTTAGCATCAGTCTTTTTGACCATTACAAGTAGACTCAAAAGGTGAAAAATAAAATTACAGACTGACTCAACCCTAAACCTACGCAATCTTGAACTTGGCTTCTTCATGATCGTCCGGTCTTCGATTCCTGAAAAGTTAGAAGCAACAAGTAGTCCAAGAGAAGTAGTGTTTGTCAATCATCAAAAAATAAGCCATGAAAAAATAGATTTGCAACAATCTCCCTCTTTTTGATGATGGCAAACACTAGTAGGAAAATTTTATTAAAACAGCAAGGTTACAAAACCCAAGACCAAACAGCTTTTTCCTACACCCTACTCCCTCTTTTGTCATCACAAAAAGAGGGTCTAGAAACACAAAAAACCATCACAAAAGATTAATCAAGCAAACTAAAAAAGAACAGGAAACAAACAACACACAGTACAGACTAAAAAAGCGAGGGATCCAGATCATCTGATAGAGGTGGTGGAGGTGGCTGCTGAAAGTAGGTGGCAAGTGTGGTGAACTGAGCATTGAACCAGGCGATGTCCTGGTCATGATGCTGCTGCTGCTGAGTAACGAAACTGTCAAAACGAGCTAAATCCTCAGTGCGGTGCTGCTCGTAGCGGGTAATATCCTCAAAGTGTTGCTGCTCCTGTGCAACCACGTAAGCATCAAACCGAGTCTCCCAACGATTAAACCTCTCAATCAACTGATCAAATGGTGAGTGCTGGTGGAGAGGGACAGGATCAGGAATGGGAGCAGGAGCGGGAGCCTCCTCCTCTCTAGCTCCCCGACCTTCCCCATCTCCTAGGTGGAGACGAGTACTATGAAGAGCAGTGAAGGAATTGTTTGAGTAGTAGGTAGGGTGACGATCAGGATGATTAGGGTATTGGAGATTGTATTTGGCTTCAAGGGTATAGGCTATGATGTGTCCTAAGGCTAGATTGGGCTTTCTCTTATGGCCTGGGTCGCGAATTGTGGTTAAGTGATCGATGTAGCGAAAGAGTAGATCAGCGGCATTGAATTCTCTTTGGGCCATAATGTAAAAAGTAGTGAGGGATAGTAGAGGGGTGATGTGAACTCGGTCCCCGGCTTTTGGGATAATGGAGGTGCGAAGGACATGTTGGATTGTCCTAGCATCTTTGACCAAAGAGCTAGTCTCTCCAACGTGGAAAGGTGTATTAGTCTGACGAAGGAAGTGATTCGCCGTGGACCAGTCAAAATCAGGATTAGAGGCTATTGGGTGCAGCTTATCCCTAGTGGTGGATAGCTGTAATAGATCAACACAATCTTGATATGTGATTTCGACAGGGCATCGATTCACATAGGAGGTCATGACTGTGAAGGTGTGGTTAATGCGCAGGCTAGCAAAAAATTCAGTGAGAAGTTCGGAAGAGAAAGGGACGGCGAGAGTGAATATAAAACAAAGAGAGGTGTGGGAAAAAAGGTCCATTACCGGGTATGAGAGATATACAGGATTAATTATCCGGGAAAGGGTGATGGCACTCTCCTTGTAGCGATGATAGGCAGCCTGATCTTCTGCCTCCATGGATCGAGGATCCAAAGTCGACCTCGAAGAACTTCCAGACGCCTGGCGAACACGCTTCCCACCAGCCATTTGAGAGAGGTAGCAAGAAAACACACAAGAGATGAAGGTAAAGGGTGAGAAAGCATGGCTGGAATTGGCCTGAATTTAAAGAAACGGCCATATCGGCCAGGCCGATCGCAGAATCGTCCAAGCCGATATGGTTTAATAATTACGTACAGGCCGATTGGTCAAAAAGGCGGTCAGATCGTCCGGGCCGATCAGATATCGGCCAGGCCGATTAGACACAGGTGATCGGCCCGAGGAGTCAGGCCGAACGACCGTTGAAAAAGCAGATCGTCCGGGCCGATTAGGTGTATCGTCCCGGACGATGCACAATAATTGATCGTACCGGCCGAAGTTAAAACATTTAAAATGCTTGCCACATGTATCGTCCTGGACGAACAGTGGATCGGACGGGACGTGTGTCCAATAATGGATCATCCGGGGCCGAATTTAAAGATCAAAATGTGCTGACACGTGGATCGTCCAGGACGATCCAGTGTATCGGCCAGGACGATGCACATAAAATGCATCGGCCAGACGAAACATACTATCGGCCAAGACTATCTCCAAGAGTTCGATCAAATCGTCCAGGACGATATAGGATCGTCCGGGACGATGAGTTATAGCAAGCACAGACATAGGTCAGCAGATGGATTTTGAACAAAATTTGTCATATCGGCCAAGACGATAAAGATATCGGCCAGGACGATGTGACTTGAAATTGAAATCAAGAGATGAAGACTGATGATCAAGTCCCTCAAAAAAAATAAAATAAAACTAAAGAAAAACAGTCAAAACACAGAAAAATAAAAACAAGGAACACAAGGAAAAACGAAAACGAATATTTTTGGATTTTGATTTTTTTTTTTTATGGAGGCATCATATTAGAATTCTTTTTAAAAAGTTAAACTTTTAGAGTTCCAAGAGATCAAGAAGTTTAACAAATCTTATTCAGAAGAAAATAGAACATCTGATTCTGTTAACACTAGATCAGACATCCTTTAGGGTGCAAAAAAATTCTTTTGGAAAATAAAGATCCAACTCAGAATAACTAAAAAGGATAATAAGATCCATTCAAGATTTGTTTACAAAGAAAATATCTTATATTTAATAATCCAAAGTAATTTTTCTCAATCATGGACATTGAAATCAAGTCTTTGAAAACATCACATAATTAATGAGTTTTCTAAGTTTTAAGAGTTTTACTAAAGAGAGGATAGCTTGCATCTAGTGGGCTCATTTTATGCCTCTTGTCATTTTGATTGGCTCTTTTGAGCATCTTTTGATTCTTTCATACACTTTTGTGTATATAGTTTTTTTTTTTCAATTTGGCTTCATTAGCCTCTTTTCCTTTTTAAATATTGCAAGCTAGAAACTCTTTAATATACCCCTTAAAAAAAACTTAGTTGTGAGTATATCCTCCAAATATTATAGAATAGGAGCTCTCTCTCTAACATAGGGAAGAACAATTCACAACACAAAATCAAAATCATGTGATAAATGCAATGGCAAGATTTCAAAAAGCTTGAATGATATCTAAGAACTTTGGCTATTATGCATAAGATAAATTAATGTAGCAAGATAAAGAGATCTTAAATACCAGGCCATTGGTTAAACCGAGTTTAGACTTTTGTTTTAGAGAAGAAAATCATACCACTAAATAAAATCAGAAGGAGGGAAAACATCAACAGTAACTCCCTTTAACCAATCTTGAAAAGCTAAACGCTATTTCCAAAAACTCCAAAATCTAAAAGTTTGAAAGGATTAATCATATGGAAGGCCATATTTAAAGAGCAACATGTAGACGAAACAAAACAAAATAAAAACAAATGAAAATAAAACAAACTAAAATCAATACAAAGTGAGCACAAAAAAACTAGAAAAAAAAAATAAAAAAAAAAAGAAAAACACTAAAAAAAAACTAAAAATTTCAAGCAAGAGATAAAGTAGTGAATTTAAGCAATTTTGAGCTGCAAGCCTCCTTATGTCCAGTTATCCTATGCTCCCATGAGGTCTTTGGTGAGAGCACACCTGCAAAACTCAACAACAGTCAGATTTAGGAACCCAAACAGGTTTGGGATCCTTCTTAAGAAAAATAGAATGCAATGCAGGTATTGTATGCTGTGAATTCTGCATCTTAGGTTTCCACACCCAATGTGTACTACGGTGAATGGTGCAAGTGTGTGAGATGTGTCCTAGCATGCCACAAGAAAAACATCTAACTCCAGGAAAAGGGTTTCTTAAATGATTTGAATTATAATGCCTCTTCCTAGGTTCTGGCTTAAGATCAACAGTAGAAGTCATCCGATTTTTCTTACATGTATCAAAATCATTTTGAATACTCAAATTTGTTTTCTTTAATGCATCAATCTCAATCCTCAAATTTTTCTCAATATCTTTAGATTTCTTAAGATCAAAACTAAGTGAGGTGTGTGAAACTTTTAATGCATTATGTTCATCAATTAATTCCAAATGCTTTTTGTTCAACTCATCAAATTCATCAAGAAGAGCCATGTGATTAGAATCAATTGTTGCATGATCTTTAAGAATGACTTCATGCTCTTTTTGTAGATTTGAATGTTCTAATTTTAAGCTAGCATGTGTCTTCTTAAGTTTTTTGTATGATGCATGAATTTTTTCACAAATTTCAAACAATTCATCATAGGTTGGTTTACATACCTCTTCATCATCACTTTGATTTTCTCCTATGAAACACAAGTTTGTAGTCTCTTCCTCTGGTTCAGTCTCAGAGGAATCAGTACCAGATTCTGCCCAAAAACCTCTTTGGATTTTCTTCTTGTCCTTCCTTGACTTGGCTTTCTCCTCACCTTTTTCCTTATCTTTGCTTGAATGATTTTGAAGTGTAGGGCAATCATCTTTCACATGTCCAGGTTTCCTGCATTCAAAACAAACAACATCAGAAGATCCCTTAACATATTTGTGATCCTTACCTTTCCTCCAATTTTGATGATGCTTTTGTTTCTTCCTTAGAAAGCTTTTGAATTGCCTTGTGATGAAGGCAATTTCATCGCTTTCAGACCCGAAAGATTCGGAATCCGATTTGTGCGCCTTTAGTGCGATTGTTTTCTCCTTTTTCTTCTCACCTGTATCAAGATTTCTTTGATTCACCCCTTGCTCGTAAGCAATGAGTGAGCCAAGTAAGTTATCAATAGAATAGGTGTTCAAATCTTTGGATTCAAAAATGGCAGTAATTTTTGTATCATAAGACGAAGGCAAGCATCTCAAAATCTTGTTAACTTTTTCATAATTTGAAAGCTCTTTTCCTAGTGCATGCAATGAAGTAACAATCTGAGTAAACCTAGTGTACATGTCAGAAATCGATTCATGAGGTTTCATACGAAAAAGTTCGTAGTCATGCAAGAGAATATTCAAACGGGATTGCTTAACTTCATTAGTACCTTCATAGGTGATGCATAATTTATCCCAAATCTCTTTACCAGTTTTACAAGTTGAAACACGCATGTAATCTTCAGATTTCAAAGCACAGAAAAAACAGTTCAAACACTTTGCATTTAATTGAGCCAAATTACGTTCATCGAAAGTCCATTCAGTAAAAGCAACTTCAGTTTTAATACCATTAATTTTACGAGAAGGTGGAGAATATCTTCTTGAATAAGCATCCACATGCGATAATCAGTAGAATAAAAAACGTTGACATGCGGTTTTCCAAAAATCAAAAGATAAGTTGTCAAATAGAGGAGGTCGTGTCATCGAATAACCTTCAGTAGTGTTTATATTTCCTAAGTTAGCCATGGATCAAATTCAAAAAGTTTTCAAACTTAAATTTTCGAATCCCACTCTGATACCACTTGAAAGTTCGTTCGGGATGTTAAGCCTATGAACTTAGTCCCAAGCTAACTAAGAGGGGGGGGGGGGGGAATTGGTATTTAAAATTCTTAAGACAAAGAAAGAAAATCACAAACCAAATCACACCACAAGAAATTAATGCGGAATTAAAAAGTGCGAAGCTAAAAATAAGAACAAAAGATTTATAGTGTTCGGATCCGACTCGACCTACGTCCACTCCTGGAGCACCCTCCAATTATTGGCACTACAAACTTACTCTCCCTTTAGCCCCCACGGCTAGCGGAGAATCCCTTACAAGAACCTCCTTTTGCTTCCATCCTGAAGCTGCAGAGAACCGTCAAACCAAAAGCAAACTCCTTACCTCTACCGACCCTTCCACGTACGAGAAATTCTGGCCGATTCCTGCTGTAATATCAGTTTTTGCTCAGGTTCGTCCGGACGAGATGGATCGTCCGGGACGATCGGTACAGAGTTTGTGCAAAAATCATGTTTTGGATGTATATTCGTCGGACGAAAATTGGATCGTCTGGACGAAAATTCTCCCGTGAACCCTTCGCCAGGGACGATATTTCCTTTTTCGTCTGGACGGAATTCCTCTCTTCATGGATCGTCCGTACGAAGCTCGATCGTCCGGGACGTCAGTCTTGATATATATAGAATTGAAATATTTGAGAGAGAGAAAATAGACTGAGGAGAGAGAAAAACGAAGGAAAAGTGGAAAAGCGGATTTTATCGGGCGACGCCGAGCTGTTTCGTTCGAGGAGACTGTTGGAGGAATTGCTGTTGGCACGAGGTAAGGCACAATCCGACTTTCTAAATTTCAAAACCGTCGTGTTGGCGGTATTTCTGTCCGGATTTTGTTTCCGTTAGTGATTTTCGTCCGTACTTTTGAACGGTTCAGTTTTTAACCGCGTAACTTCTGTATATTGTTGACGTGCCGAGTGTGCACATTTGGTTATTATCTGAAGATTTTCGTCCGGGTATTTTTGATTCGACTGGTGTTTTTAGTCGACCGGATTTTTCTGTGAAATTGGAATTTACTGTGCAGTAGAATAAAGGTTCTGAAATGTTGATATCTGTATTCTGTGCGAATTCGGTAAATTTTCTTTGCAGGAATTTTGTGTAAATTCCGTATACTGCCGTTGTGCTGCCCGATTTTTGGGTGAATTTCTGAATTGTCCGGATTTCTTCTGAATTGAAATGCTATGTTATAAGCTATAAAAAGGGAGCTAAAGGGGTCTGGATCCTATGAGATTCATTAGTGAAACGGGAAATCTGAAATGAGCTCAATCTGAAATCTGATATCTGTTCTGTTCCGGATCCGATGAATTCTGTTTTGGTGCTATAAGCACATCTGTTTTGGTGCCGTGAGCACAAAGGAGAAAAGGGGAGCCTAATAAGGGGCCTGGATCCTATGAGATTCAGTCAGTTTGGAAGGGAGGCATAAGGGCGAATCCGTAGAGATTCCGTCAGTGTCATGGGCATTTGACTATAATATCAGTACTATTTTCTATCTGTTCTGTTCTGTACGAAATTGTGATTATGACATGAAATGATCCTACGATTCTGATTTCTGATTCTGACCTGTTGATTTGTTCTGTTCTGATACGATCTTACGACTCTGATGTGATTTGATATCTGTCCGTAAGTTTGATTCCCGATTCTGTTCCGACTTCTTATCTATTTCTGTCTGATAAGTTTGGTTTTGTTTTCTGGGATTTAGATTGGTGGTTTGTTTGCTTTGGCTGAGCTGTTGAGCTCACCCTTGCTTCCTGGTGGTTTCAGGTTCTGGGAAGGGCAAGGAGGTCCAGGATTAGATTTCAGAGTCTGATCAGATTAGGTACTTTTGTACTTTGAGATTTGTAACAGTCATGGCTTTCCTGTTCTGTCTTCTTTCTGTTGAAAGCCATGTACTGTTCTGTAGATGATTATTTTGAGGAAATGAAAAGATAGATGTTTTGTTCCGCTCATTTGATGTTTTTAGTAGCTCTGTTGTTCTGTGTGCTTCTGTTGAGTTAAGAATTTGGAAGATCAGTTCAGTAACCTAATCAACAAGCCAGATCCTGGTTAGCTTTTCCCCGTTCGCGATCCGCGCGGGCGGGATCGTCTCGTCTCGGGTCGGGCGTGACACCTGCTTCCCCCTGAATGTATCGTTCTGGCCGATCCTCACGTCCAGACGATATGATCGTATAATCACCCTTAATTACTCCCTTGATTTCTGATCAATTAAGGCATAATTTGGTAATTCGTCCAGCTCGATATGGGGATCGGCCGCGATAATTTAAAAAAACAGTATACCTTAACTTCTAAGGCGCTACTTCTTTCTGTTTTGAGCGTATCTCCTGGCCGATACACGTATCGTCCAGGCGATATGTTAATGTCGTCTACCTTAATTAAGAATCCTTAATTAGACTTTCTTTTAAGCTGATCGTCCGGACGATATAAATATCGTCCGGGTGGCCGATGTTGCAAAAAAGAATTCTAAGCCTCTCAAGTGTGTGTGTGAGGGTTACTTAGCATCTTCTTTTGACCATTACAAGTAGACTCAAAAAGTGAAAAATAAAATTAAGACTGACTCAACCCTAAACCTACGCAATCTTGAACTTGGCTTCTTCATGATCGTCCGATCTTGGATTCTTGAAAAGTTAGAAGCAAACAAGTAGTCCAAGAGAAGTAGTGTTTGTCAATCATCAAAACATAAGCCATGAAAAAATAGATTTGCAACATCTTTGAGTTTGACTGATTTGGAATTTTTCATAATTAGTAATGAATTTTAGAAATTTGGGTATTTTAAGGATTTTTTAATTGTTTTAATTAAGGGTCCTTTTTAATGATTTGAACCTAAATGAGTCATAAACTTCTTGAAATCAGCTCCAAAGATTAGAAATGATCTAAGGAGAGATCAGAAAGTGTTTAAGGAATTTGTTTTTGGATTTTTTTAATTATTTTTAATTAATTAAAATTGATTAAAGATTGAGTTTGGTTAAAATTAAATTAAGATGGAATTTAATGTTAAATTAAATGGGTTTTAATTTTCACTGATTAAGGGTTGAATTGAGGTTAGTTAGGGTCCTAGAATAAATTTTTTGGAATTAACAAGAATTTTTAATGAATTAATGAAGCTCTAGGTTATTTCTAAGGAGGGATTTTGTTTTGCTCCTAATTGGTGAACCAAATAAGGACCAAATCCAGTAAAATTTGGACCATGAGATCACCTGATCTTAGGGCCTAAATACACCAAATTTGAGCTCAAATGGATTCCCTAAGGTTGCTAACCAAGCCACCTACCTTAGAAAAATCATTTGGAGCTATCCTAGGGTCAGATTGGGGCAAAATCACGGGCCCTAAACTCCTTATGCTAAACATCATCATCACACTCAAAATCAGACCCTAATTCTCATTGGATAAATCAATGGTTCTAATTTGAATTTAAGGGTCAAACCATGACCCTTAAAACAAAATTGGCATGATATTGCCCTTAAACACTTCAAACAGGGAAGGGAAAATTTGGACATGTCAGGGACATGCCCAAATTCCCTCTCCCAAAGTCCCAAGCTCGGGTGAGTTCAAATTAATCAATAAATGCAATAATACATAAAAAATTCAAACAAAAATTAAATTTTATAGATATGCAATTAAAGCCTGGGACCATAAGGCTTTTGTAGATCTACATAAGATCTTTCCAACGAGTCTAAGAACACCTAATTTGGCCAAGTGTGTAGGGAGATATGATTTTTTGATGTTTCCCCCAATTTTCTATAAAATTAACCCCCCAATTACCCAGTAAGCTGATGCTTTACACGCGGCGCATCACGATTGGCGGGGAAATCATTAGTGATTGATGGGATAACGATCGGGTTAACCTTAGCCGTCAGATTAAAGATCGAATGGTTAAGATCAAACGACCTCCGGAATCACGAGATCTAATCTGCACCGTTGATTGAAATCAACGGCTAGGATTATTTCTTCAACCTCCCATATGGACCAGAAGCCGTAGAGCTAATCCAGCATGATCTGAGCAATCCCGCCGATCATGCCAGAATTATTTCTGCAAACTCAAATGAAATTTTACACGGAGGATCTGGAGCATAGAAACCTCCAATCCAATAGTGGTGATTTGTTGGGGTGAAAATTTCCTTCACACTTGACCGGGCTACCTATCTATGAAGCTCGGGATCGAGAAATTAGCACAAAGAAATTCTTAATGGATGAGCTTTTCTATCAGGAAGCTTCAGGGGATAAAGGCGAGCAGATCTCCTTCAGACGTCGGAACCGAAGAATGGCCGGAGGTGCGACTTCGAGCAGAGTGCGAGATGCTTTCACCAAAGTTCGCTCGAACGGATGGACGAGAGCATCTGGGAGACTAGGGAGCGAGAGAGGAAACTCGAGGGAGCTCTAGGGAGTGTTTTCGAATGCATGGGAGCGAATGCAGGACCCTAGAATGAGCTGCCCTATTCAACTCACTCCTGCGAGCTTAGATAGGTGGGATCGAATAGGCTGGGCCTCGGATGGGCACCAGGTGGAAGGGGACATCCTCCCAGCGGGCTCGTGAGCTTGATGCCAATGAGCTCAGCCTTTGGAAGGCTTTGGGTCAGAGGGGGACCACCAGAGCTTGAACTCCATTGGTTATGGCCGCCACCGGCCGGGGTCTGGGTCAAGTTGACATGGAAAGAGTGATGGGGACATGCTGGACTCAAGGGTGAGCTCAATTGGGCCTGGGGGAGGTTAATCTGATCGAGTGGCTTGGGTTGACCCAAACCTACTGGGTTTGGGTCAAATTGGGTTCAACCCAGGTTAGGCCAGACCCTAGGCCTTATGTGGGAAGTGGTTCTTGGTCTGGTCCAGCCAAAGTAAGTGGCAATTGGGTTCAAACTAGCTTAAATTTAAAAGTGGCTCGGGTTGATCCCAATCTGCTCTGTTTGGGTTGAATTGGGCTCACCCAGGTCAGGCCAAACCCTGGGCTTGATGTGAGAAATGGGTCTGGGTCTGGTCCACCCAATGCATGTGGCAATGGGGTTCAATTAGGTCAGAGATGGAAAATGGCTGCGGACCATGTGGTTTTTTGACCACTTTGAGACAGAGCCCAAAAAAATTGACCCCAGTCAACCCAAGGCTTTGGGCCATTGGGGAAATGTTGTTGGACTAGGGCCATCTAGTGGAAGTGTTGGCTAGATTTAATAGAGCTTAGGGTAGTGAGATGGCTTCATCAATCCCCAAGTGGTTTTAGAACCACTTTATGTTACCTAACTCTTGACTCAGAGGTGATTCAATGGCTGGGTTGGCTAAGGGAGAGGTATGGGTCAAGGGAGACCTAATGACACCTTGACTTGGACTCAATTTGATTAGAATGAAAAAATGTGCTGCACAAGTGCCCTCTCCTCCTTGGGCACTTGTTCGAGCCCAATGGTAACCCAAGTGAACCCAAGACTTGTGTTCCAAAAGGCTTCTCTTGGCAGCCTAAGGGTCCCCCCAGTGTTTTAGATGGAATTGAATGGTTTTGATCAATGTTGGGTGGGTGTTTTGTGAAGGGAGTGTATGGTCATTTGTCAAACTTGTTGACTGGTCAACCAGGTTGACCTAGTACCAAGGTTTAGATTCATTGAAATCAATTTGGTCACATAAACTTAATGGATGGGGTGTACAATAGTCTAGAGAGGTCATTTGAGTCAAAAAACATTGTTAGGCACTTATAGGTATATAGGTCAACCAAATTGACCCTGACAGAAGTACTGGTTCAACATTTTAGAAAGATTATTTTGGAATGTGTTGAAGAAGTTATCTAAGGGTAAGGTGAAGGTCATTTTGGTCAAAATGACCATTTTGACCCTTAAGGGGCATTTTATGTCAAACTGAGTTAGGCCTTCAACCAAGTTTGACCTCAAGATTTGAATTGGGTCCAATTATGTCCCAAATATTGATTTGTAATTGGTTGAGCAATATTTCAAGATTGATCGGGTTTAATCAAGTTGAGATTTAGGCACAACGAAGTCCAAAAATACCCCCTATAAGGGCATTTTGCGTCATTTAAGTCCTCGGGTCAAATTCTTGGATCAAACTGAATCACAGAAAAGATGTAATTAAGCTTAACAAGTCAATATCAAGGGTCCTATATAATCAACAGGGTTTGGGACGGTAGCTCAAAGGGATCTAAAAAATCCCACTATGTGATAAGGTGTCTGTTGTGCATGAGGTTGTAAATATTAAATAGTTTGAACAACCTTGAGAATTGGATTTAGATTTATGGGGTTTAGAGTCCTTCAATATGAGCGTCAAGATTTGGAGGGTTGGCAACTAGAGACATGTCAATCGCATCAATGAAATGAAAACTGAAAACCAGAATCGCCAACGTGACAGGTATTCAAGGTGAATGGGGAGAATCTCATAGGTGGGTTTTCAGGACCTATGTCACTTAACCCTGAATTTTGGGTTTGATTGAGTTAAGATCTGATTGATCCCTAAGGTTCCAGGTATATGCAGGAGACGATCCTAAACCTAGAGTTAACAAGGGAAACCTAGGGTCCAGAGGACTAGGGATCTCAGAGTCTCGAAAGGGTTAGAGTGTCCACATACAAAAATAGAGGTGACCAACACATATGTAACTAGATGATCTCACAACTTATTGCCTTAGCTATACAATTGGGTATCTTCCACGATCATCCATCTATACAACAAAAATTTTGCTATATATGCTAATCCTAACATCATCCTTATTTACAAATATAATATATTTTAATATATATAGTTTATATATATATAATATATTATAGATTTGACAAACCTGAATCACAGATGCACATATTGACTAGGCTATAAGTGCGATGATGAATTCACCTTAGGAGGGTTAGGACTATGTCCTAAACCCTGAAATATTGGGTTTTGGATTGAGTTTAAGACTCTGGATTGATCCTAAGGGTCAAGAATAAGGTAGGATCCTAAGACCTAGAGTTAAAGGGAACCTCAGGGTCACAGAAGGTGTCCAGGGCTATAGAGTTCTGTAAAGCGGTGTTAGAGTGGCCTCTATAACAAAAATTTGAGCGTTCAATCATCATATGTAGAACACGATGTCCCTACATCTCTTGCTTATATAATGTTGTAATCAACACATCGACCATCTATTACCAACAAAAATTGATAAATTGACAAACCAACACTCATATATTTACAAATATATATATAAATAAATAATATCCAATATATATATAATATATATATTATATATATATTACTATATTAATATTATATATATCTAGATAATCTGTATAATATAATTAGAAGATTTTTTTTGAAGAATGAAAAAACACATATACATGGATATGAATAATTTTTAAGGAAAAAAAAAGATCACTATATTTTAGTGGCTTAGTTGGAGGAATTGAGAAAATTTTTAGGAATACATGCAATCCAACGGTGCTGTAAAAAGAAGTTCATATCCATCTCTTTTAATTTCAGAATTAGGGATGATGTTTGCATTTGAAAGTAAAAGAGGAATAAGCATCTCCAATGTTAGGTAATTTTAAGAATATTAGTGTTTGGTTTGAAGTAAAACAAATACAGTATAAACTTTTGATGAATTTGGAATTCACCCTCAAACTCCTTTTTGATGTATTTGAAATTTCTTAGATTTGGTGAGTTTTAAATACACCATAAATTCATCACCTTTGTTGTCGACTGCCATCTGTCATTGGTCGCCACTACCGACCACTGTTCTTATTTGACAGAGCGCATATTGCCTGACCACCATCACCCTAAACTGTGTGCACTAATCACTACTTGTACGCCACACCCACTTGTCTATGCCATCCATCTCCGGCAGCGTTCACACACCAACAATTGCTTCTTGCTCTCCACAATTTGGCCATCATCATTGTAAACACGGCACCACCAACATCTAGCACCTACCACAATTTGGTTGGCAAACGGTACCAAATCACAACGACGCAAAGCAAACTACAACCACCCGGTTGTTTACCACCCGCACCTAACGTAGTACCACCCAATTAACCCGCCTTCACTACTTACTCTACTTTGGACTTGTATTAATTGCACATCTTTATTACTTCAGCTAAACACATAAAGTATATTAGATGCATTTCATATTATACCGATCCAAACCAAAACTTAAGTATATAATATTAGTCACTTAATATTTATATACTATGATATATATATATATAGTTTATAAATTAATATATATATAATATATATATACTTAAATTCGATCTAAAGGGGACTACTTCTTTGTATTATCCATCCTTTCGCATTGTTTCCTGATAAAATTAATTCTAACTAATTTTGAATTTCGTTTCTTTTCATTTGCTACATACGAACTATATTATTGAGGTGAGAAAAAAAAATTGTGGCATATGTCATTAGAATAATTGGTGTTGATAAGTTTAAATATTATTCGATCAACGGTTTTGAACACACATTATCACTAAGTTTGAGAAAAAACATTATTTGATTTATTCTATCTAGGCTAATATTAAGAATCCTCCATCAATGACTCACTTTGGATACTCATTGAGAATATTTTTTTAGAAATACTAATAATCTATTTTATCATTTTTGGGCTTGTTTCATTGATATACATACTGAGTGAAGAATCTTAAATAAAAGTTAGTACCATAGTTATAGAGAAAACCAAAAAGTAAAAAAAATGTGAAAAGATAGAATGTCTTTCTCTTCCTATAAGATATATGAATAATTGGTTTTAAGTTCCATAATGATTATTTAAATATATATTATCAATAAAACGAAAAAAAAATGATTTTTAATCTTTGTTTTATTTCTTTTTTTAGTATAGAGTTATCATTTAATAATTATCTAATTTTAAATAAATAAAATATAATAATATATATCACCTTGAATATATAGCTGTACCTCATAATATCCACTAACAGTTCCATATAGAGAAATTATTCCCGAGACCAAAAGTCAACCATATAAATATACACTCAATATAAATATTTACATATAAAATATATTAAATTAATAATTACTAATTTTTTTTTTTTTACAATTATAGACGCAAAAAAAAAAAAAAAAATTAAAAAAAGAACAAACAAAAAAGAACAAAAACAGAAAAGAAAAACAAACAACAAGGAGTAACAAAAACGTAAAACAAAAAAAGGGAATAGAAAACCAAAAAAAAAAAAAAAAAAAAAAACAAAAAAAAAACAACAAAAGCAGACAAAAAAAAAAAGAAGAAAAAAGCAAAAAAACATCCAAAAAAAAAAACGTATAAAAAAAAAACACAAAAACAACACAAACAAACAAAAAAACACAACAAAAAAAGGAAACACACAAAAAAAAAACAAAAAACAAGTAAAAACACAAAAAAAAAACAAAAAAAAGAACAACAAAAGCAACAAAAATACAACAAAAAGAAACACTCCAATAACCAAAAAAACCAAAAAAACACACAATACAACCAACAAAACACACAAAGTGAGAACAATAACAAACAAAACAAAAAAACACAAAAACACACAAACCAACAAACAAACACCAAACAACCCAAAAAAACAAAACAAAGAGAACCAAACAAACACAACAAAAAGACACCACAAAACAACAAAAAATACACAAAAAATAAAACAATAATAAAAACAAAAACAAAAAAACAAAAAACAAAAAAAAAAAACCACAATCACACAAAAAAAAAAAACACACCAACAACAAACAAAGAAAACAAAAAAAAAAAAAAACAAAAAACAAACAACAAAACACAAAAAAAAAAAAACAAGCAAAAAAAAACACAAAAAACAAAAACAAAAAAAAAAAATAACAACTCAAACAAAGAAAAAGAAAAAAAAAAACAACAAAACAAACCAAAGCAAATAAAAAACGCAACAACAACAAAATGACCCCCACAAAACCAAAAAACAAAAACCCCCCCCCTCCCTCCCCGCCGCCCCCCCCCCCCCCCGCACGCCCCCCCCCCCCCCTCCCCCCCCCCTCGCCCCACCCCCCCCCCCACACCCCTCCCCCCCCCCCCCAGCCCCCCCCCCACCCCCCCCCCCCCCCTCCTCCCCCCACCCCCCCCCACCCACGCCCCCCCCCCCCCCCCCCCCACCCCCCCCCCCCGCCCTCCCCCCCCCCCCCCGCGCCGCGCCCCGACCCCCCCCCCCTACCCCCCCCCCGCCCCCCCCACCCCCCCACCCCTCCCTCCCCCCCCCCCGCCCCCCCGCCCCACCCCCCCACGCCCCCCCCCCCCCCCCCCCCCCCCCCCCCCCCCCCCACCCCCCCTCCCCCCCCCACCTCCCGCCCCCCCCCCCCCACCCTTACGCCCCCCCCCCCCCGCCCCCCCCCCCACCCCGCCCCCCCTCCCCTGGCCCCCACCCCACCACCCCCCCCCCCCCCCCCCACCCCCCCCCCACCCGCCCCCCGCCCCACCCCCCCGCCCCCCCCCCCCCCCCCCCCGACCCCACCCCCCCCCCCCACCCCCCCCCCCCCCCCCCTCCCCCCCCCCCCCCGCCCCTCCTGCCCCCCCCCCCCCCCCCCACCAACCCCCCCCCCCCCCCCCCCCCCCCCCACCCCCCAATCCCCCCCAACCCACCCCAACCACCACACCCCCCATCCCGACACCCAATCCACTATCATCCCGCACCCTCACCATATCTCCCAACACCCCCTACCCACCCACCCCCCACCACCCCCCACCCCCCGTCGCCCCCACCCCCCCCCCCCCCCCCCTCCCCCCCCCCACCACCCCCCCTTTCCCCTCCCCCCCCCCACCCCACCCCCCACCCCCCCGACCCCGCCCCCCCCCCTCCCCTCCCCACCACCCCACCTCCACCCCCCCACCCACCCACCACCGCCCCCCCCCCCCCCCCCACCCCCCCCCCCCCCAAACCCACACCTCCCCCCCCCCCCCACCCCCCCCCACTCCCCCACCACCCCCCCACCCCCCCCTCCCCCCCGCCCCCCCCCCCCACCTCCACCCCCCCCCCCCCCCCCCCCCCACCCCCCCCCCCCCCCGCCCCCCCCCCCCCACCCCCCCCCCCCCTCCCCCCCCCCCACACCCCCCCGCCCCCTCCCCCCCACCCCAACCCCCCCCCTCCCCCCCCCCCCCCCCCCTCCGCCCCTCCCACCCCCCCCCCCCCCCCCCCCCCCCCCCCCCCCCCCCCACCCGCCCCCCGCCCCCCCACCCCCCCTCCCCCCCCCCCCCCCCCATCCATACCACCCCCCCCCCACCCCCAGCCCCCCCCCCCCCCCCCCCCCGCCCCGCCCCTCCCCCCCCCCCCCCTCCCCCCCCCCCCCCCCCCTCGCCCTCCCCCCCCCACACCCCCCCCCCCCTCCCGCACCCCCCCCCCTCCCCCCCCCCCGCCCCCCTCCCCCCCCCCCCCCCACACCACCCCCCATGCCCCTCCCCCCCCCCCCCCCGCCCCACTCCCCCCCCCTCCCGCCCCCCCCCCCCACCACCCCTCTCGCCCCCCCCCCCCACCCCCCCCCCGCCCCCCCCCCCCACCCCCCCCCCCCCCTCCACCTGCCCCGCCCCCCCGCCCGCCCCCCCCCCCCCCCTCTCCCGCCCCCCCGCCCCGGCTCCCCCCCTTGCCCCCCCCCCCACCCCCCCCCCCCGCCCTCCCCCACCCCCCCCCCCTCCCCCTCCCCATAAAGAAACCCCTCCCCTCCCGCCCCCCCCCCCCCGCCCCCCTGATCTCCAACCCCCTCCCCCCCCCCCTCCCGGCACCCCCCCCCTCCCCCCCCCCCCCCTCACCTCCCCCCCCCCCTTCCCCCCCCCTCTCTCCCACCCCCCCCCACCCCGCCCCCACCAACCGCCCTGATAGTATGTAGGAAGCCGCGCCTTCCCCCCTCCCCCTCCCCCCCCGTCCCCCCCCCCCCCTGCTTCGCACCCACCCCGACACCGCCCCCCCCCCCCCCCCCCCCCTTCCCCCCCCCACTCCCCCCACCTCCCCAAACTCCCCAACCTCCTCCTCCCCCCCGCTCCCCCCCCCACCCCCCCCCCCCCCCCCCCCCCCCCCCCCCCCCCCCACCCCCCCCCCCCCGCCCCCCCCCCCCCACCCCCAACACCCCGCGCCCCCCCCCCCTCCCCCGATCCCCCCCCCCCCCCACCCCCCCCCCCCTGGGATT